>JAJGRX010000170.1:0-285387 GCA_025461125.1 Carex kokanica
CAGAAAACAAGTAGTGTCTCAGCAAGTCCAGAAAAGGGTAGTTGCGACCATAATGTAACACTCCAATTGAAGGTCTTTGCGGCATGCTAGGAGTGACTCTAGATGGCAACTTAAGAGGGTAGTTTTATCCCCAAAACAAAACTCAAATTGAAGGTCTTTGCAGCACTCTAGTATGCCTTCAAATGGTCAGGGAATTAGGTAATTGATACCCTAACACAACACTCCAATTGAAAATCTTTGCAGCACAAAAGTGGTGTCTCCAGATGGCAAGAGAAGAGCATTATTGCAACACTAAAACAACACTACAATTGAAGGTCAGTACAGCACTCTAGTTGAGTCGTCGTATGATAGATAAGAGGGTAGTTACAATACTCCAGTTGAATGTTCTTGCAGCACTCTTATAATATCTGTGGACAGCAAGAGAAGAGGGTAGTTGCATCCACAATACAACGCTCCAATTGAATGTCCTTGCGGCCCTCTCATAGTGTTTGTAGATGGAAAGAGAAGAGAATAGTTGTCACCCCAAGAAAACACTCTAATTAAAGGTCTTTGCAGCGCTCTAGTAGTTTCTCCAAATGACAACATATGAGGATGGATGCAACACGAAATATGACATTCTAATTGAAGGTCTTTAGAACACTCAAGTAGTGTCTCCATATGGCAAGAGAAGGGGTGGTTGAAAAGCTAATATAACTCTCCAATTGAAGGTCTTTGCAGCACTATAGTAGTGTCTGGATGGCAACATAAGAGAGTAGTTGCAACCCTAATACAACACTCCATTGAAGGTTTTTGGATTACTCTAATAGTTTCTACAAATGGCAAGAGAATATGGTGGTTGCAACCCTAATACAAAACTCCAATTGAAGGCCTTTGCAACACTCTAGTAGTGTCTCCAAATGACAAGGGACTAGGGTAATTGCAACACTAATACAACACTTCAATTGAATGTTTTTGCAATACTCTAATAGTATTTGCAGATGGCAAGAGTAATGGGTAGTTGCAACTCCATTACAACACTCCAATTGAAGGTCTTTGCAGCGCACTAATAGTGTCTCCAAATTACAATAGAAGAGGATGGTTGCAACCCTCCCTTTTACAACACTCCAAATGAAAGTCTTTGCAGAAAACAAGAAGTGTCTCTAAAGGGCAAGAGAAGTGGGTAGTTGCCACCCTAATATGACACTCCAACTGAAGGTCTTTGCGGCACTCTAGGAGTGTCTCCAGATGGCAACATAAGAGGTAGTTTCATCCCTAATATATCACTCCAACTGAAGGTCTCTGCAGCACACGTGTCACCACATGGCAAAAGAAGAGGGTGGTCACAACCCTAATACAACACTACCATGGAAGGCTTTGCCACACTCTAACAGTGTCTTTAGATGACAGAGAAGAGGGTAGTGGCAACCCAAATACAACATTCCAATTGACGGTCTTTGCAGCACTCTAGTAGTGTCTTCAAATGGCAAGGGAATTAGGTAATTGCTACCCTAACACAACATTCCAATTGAAGGTCTTTGCAGCACAAAAGTGGTGTCTCCAGGTGACAAGAGAAGAGTGTAGTTGCAACACTAAAACAACCCTCCAATTGAAGATCATTGCAGCGCTCTAGTAGTGTCGTCGTATGGAGGGAGAAAAGGGTAGTTGCAACCCCAATACAACACTCCAATTGAATGTTCTTGCAGCTCTGTAATAGTGTCTGTGGACAGCAAGAAAAGAGGGTAGTTGCAACCCCAATACAACACTCCAATTGAATGTCCTTGCGGCACTCTAATTGTGTATGTAGATGGAAAGAGAAGAGAGTAGTTGCAACCCCAAGAAAACACAACAATTTTGCAGCGCACTAGTAGTTTTCTCCAAATGGCAACAGAAGAGGGTGGTTGCAACTGCAAATACAACACTCCAATTGAAGGTCTTTGGAGCACTCAAGTAGTGTCTCCATATGGCAAGAGAAGTGGGTGGTTGCAAAGCTAAGATAACTCTCTCAATTGAAGGTCTTTGCAGCACTCTAGTAGTGTCTCTAGATGGCAACATAAGAGAGGAGTTGCAACCCTAATACAACACTCCAATTGAAGGTCTTTGCATCACTCTAATAGTGTCTACAAATAACAAGAGAATATGGTGGTTGCAACCCTAATACAACATTCCAATTGAAGGCCTTTGCAATACTCTAGTAGTGTCTCCAAATGAAAAGGGAATAGGATAATTGCAACCCTAATACAACACTCCAATTGAATGTTTTTGCAACACTCTAATAGTGTCGCAGATGGCAAGAGAAGGGGGTAGTTTGAAACTACCAAATACAACACTCCAATTGAAGGTCTTTGCAGCGCACTAATAGTGTCTCCAAATGACAATAGAAGAGGATGGTTGCAACCCTCCCTTTTACAACACTCCAATTGATAGTTTTTGGAGAAACCAAGAAGTGTCTCTAAAGGGTAATAAAGGGTAGTTGCAACCCTAATATAACACTCCAATTGAAGGTCTTTGCGGCACTGTATATGTGACTCTAGATGGCAACTTAAAAGGGTAGTTTCATCCCCAATACAACACTCAAATTGAAGGTTTTTACAGCACACTACTAGTGTCCCCATATGACAAAAGAAGAGGGTGATCACAACCCTAAAACAACACTACAATGGAAGGTTTATGCCGCATTCTAGTTGTGTCTTTAGATGGCAAGAGAAGAGGGTAGTTGCAACCCAAATACAACATTCCAATTATAGGTCTTTGCAGCAACTCTAGTAGTGTCTTCAATTGGCCAGGGATTAATATTCGTGCAGATTCTGATCAGACGATCCATATTCAAACTCATTTTTGAGTTAATTAGTATATATGGTATTCGAAATTATTTTTATAAATTTGTAATCAATTTTTATTGATTTTTATCATGATGATTAACTTATGCATATGAATTGATGTGCTATAAAAAATGAATTTGTGCATGAATAATAATTTGGTTCATGAGAATTCATTTACAATGTCATTTTTTATTGCGGATCTTAGGATGCTCTATGCTGATTGTTGCATTACACTACTAGAATTTTGATTTATTGCATGGGTACACTTAGTTGTTACTTGGATGTGAAGGTCTCATGCAAAAGAATTGGCGTTTCTGACACAATAATATCTGTTGCATGGGTGTTCCATGGAAAAAGTAACTCATGCAATAGATTTGATGTTTAACCATGCAATTGTCTCTTACCGACCAATGCAACTAATAATTGACGACCCATGACCCGCCATCCATGCCAGATAGTATATTTTAATGAAGGTCCATGCAAAAACCAAAAGAAGTACCCATGTAACAAGTATGCAGAACTGAGACCCAACAGTTGCAAGGGCTTTCCCATGTAACAAGTTTTGATGATTCTTTTATTATTATTTTATTCTAAAGGTCCATGTAAAAAGTCCTACACTGCCCATGTAATAAGTCTACAGAAATTGAGATGAAATTGTTCCAAGGGCTTACCAATGTAACAAGTTTTGATGATTCATTTTATATTATTTTATTCCAAAGGTCCATATAAGAAGTCCTACACTACCCATTGAATTAATCTGGACTATCGAGAAGTATTAATTGAATGCGACTACCTATGGTAAAAGTTTTAAATTCCTGGACATAGCCTTTCCTGTATATATTTGTTCTCATCCTTTCAAATTGAATATATTTTGTATATCACAACAATAAGAATTACAAGCAGTATATTAAAAATTAAATGAGATGCACAAATAATTCGGAAACTTAAATTGTAGGATCTTTTCCTTTTGGTCTTAAGAATAAACCTTAGAAAGTAATTGATATACAAAACAATTCACCAAATTAATATACAAAACAATTCACCAAAAAACGATGCGACACATTACACAAAAAAATTACCAATTAATAACCATCTTCATCGGATTCATCGTTGAGGTTAGACCAACCAAGTCCTTCCTCAACTTCATGCATGTCATACTCTTGCTCCGTGTCATAACCTTCATCACCTTCAACACATTCATCACCTTCCTCTATGGGGTTATCCGCCAATGTTTGTGGTGCATGATATTATTGGTGAAGTCTCCATCGTATCGTCTACTAGTTCGAACTCGTTTTCTCGAATTACCACATTATCCCAATTAAAGCCCTCTTTATTTGGTTCCAATACCGAATTATCCATCCTTTTCTCTTGGTAAAATTTGAGGTTTTCATCGGAGTCCTCCTCGACACGAAACTTCCCTTTTGGGCTTGTTTTTATTGCCACCCACCATGGACGTCTTTCACGAGTATCCGATGCATAAGGAATGTAGGCTACTTAAATAGCTTGACATGCCAATACATACAGCTCAAAACTTTTTAGCCAAGAAGTGTGTTTCACCTCTACTTAAGGGTATTCATCGGGGCCGGTTTATTTGGTTTTTAACCGAACCGAAAAAGCTCGGTTTGAAGGGTTCGGTTTTTCAGTTTATTTGGTTCAGTTCGGTTGAAATGTTGTTACTGTTTAGTTTTAGCTGTTTGGTTCAGTTTGTAATATTAGAAAACCGTAGTAACCGAACCGACCGATTATCATAACCCTAACTCCCTAAGTTTAGATCTGACCCATCCCGTCCCCTCTTCTCGTCGCTTGAATGAAAACCCTACAGACTTGAGAGTTGAGAGTCTTCGCCAAATTCAAATCCAAAATTCAACTTGAGACTTCTCCAAATTCCAAAATAGAAATCGCGTCACATTGTCACCTACTCCTCTTTGCGCCCCTCTTTGAGTCTTCGCTCAATCCGTGCTCACACGGTCACACCTACTCCTCTTCGCGCCTTCTCCCTGGTCAAATCGCTCAATCTGTGCTCACACGGTCACACCTACTCCTCTTCGTGCCTGCATTACTTGTCCAAGGGATTTATCAAGCGGTATTTGTTCTTCCTTTGTGCTAAGTACTCATTGTATTTGCAAGCAATACCTGACAATTTTCTGCAAACAAAAGAGAAGGGAAATAACAAGACAAAACAAAACAAAAAAGAAAAGACAATTTTCATATTTGCATTTTTAATGTTGGGTTGCTAGTCGGGGTCAAGCTGGTTATGGAACTTTTTGATAAGAATTACTATTAAAAATCGTGCCCAATTGGCTATTCTTTTTAGAAGTGAACCTTAGTTTAATGGCTAGGTGTTTTATATGCAAATAATCCAAAATATCTTAGGTGCCACAAATATGGAGTCTTAATTTATATTTTATTGGAAGTAATGAATATGCATAAAACTCTATTGAATGGTGCTTGGCATTAAGAATATTAATAGACAAGTGGTATATGTGATGCTAGATAGCAGTCTATTCTGTAGTGCATTTGTAAGATTCTGGTTAGAGAGGTCCTTTACATAACTAATTTTGCTGAGCAGGAAGAAAAGTCGGTCTCAATGTACTTGCCAGGAACAGAAAGCTGGTACTACTTGAGAAATGGAGTTACATATGCAGGAGGTAGGTCTCACAAAATGGAAGTGTTTGAAGATGGCATACCTACCTTCCAAAAGGCTGGTACCATAATTCCAAGGAAAGATAGGTTCAGGAGAAGCTCTACTCAGATGGTCAAGGATCCTTATACTCTGGTACAAGTGTTATTTTGCAATTTTTAGTGTCCTGTGGATTTTTTGTTTTGCTAGGGTCCTTTATGCTTAATCCTTTATGGTTGTCAGTTCAGGTTTTGCTATTCGGTGGTACTTTGTTCTTGTGGTTACTATATCTTGTTTTAAAACAATCTCAACTAAACAATGAACAAACTGAAATTTACTTTGGAAAGCTGAAATAAACTTTGGTTTGCCTATTTTATTTCGGTTTTAACCGAACCGAACCGATGAACACCCATACCTCTACTATTCCATGTTTTTTGTCCTTTTTTACCCCGTTTGTCATGTCAAACCAAATACACCTAAATAGAGCAACCTTGTTGCCTCCATCATAATTTAGCTGAATTACCTCTTGGAGAATTCCATAGAAGTCGTGTTGCTCGCCATTTTCATCCCATTCTCCTTTGATGCAAACACTACTACTCTTCGTTGCCTTCTTTTGCCCATACTTTGAGTGTGAAATCGATACCGGTGATGTCATACACTTCGTAGCAGCTTGCGATTTTAGATGGCTTGAGTCCTGCCTTTCAGATGTATTTATCACAATCATCATCAGAGAGTACCTTTGTTCATAACCAATCTCCGTAACTCTCTTGACGAACTTTGTCCAAATCTTGCAGTCTTGTACCACTGTTGAGCATGCATGTATCGAACTCTCTACAAATTCCAGCATATACAAAAATAAGATTTCTATAGTTTTGACCAACATGGAAGTCTTGAAGTTTCCCAATATTGTGCAAATATATAAAGCATTACATGCTAAGCATCGATATACCAAATTTGCCATTTATATGAATTTTGGTGATTATAAAATGATTTTTGAATCCCAGTTGGTGAACACGTAAAACTAGGTCAAAGAATGTGAGCTTGGATGTGAACTGCCCCTCACAAATCCCTGAATTACACATATCTACAGGCCTTAATATTTTTTAATTTTTTGTGGCACACAGTACATGAGGTGATCATCATTTCTATATAAAGAACTAAAAATATGGTTAAGCCAATTGCTCACAATAATTTTATAAATGTCAGTTGTTCATAATTGTCAAAACAATCAGCACTAGTCAAACTCTAAGCCAAACTCAACAAAAAATTGTTAAAAAAACTGGAAAAATTTAAATATTTGTGTAAATGTCCCATGGACTACATGCTTTGAACATGGTTATGACACCGGTTTTTTGCCATTGGTTGTTTTCCAAATTAAAACAGATAGCTAGGTAATTAAGATTGTACCTTTCATACTTATCACGATCCGGATTATCAAATATCGATAGTCCTCCCTGCAAAGGGTTACTCTTTGTAACTCGTTGTTTGCCATTTTGAGGTTTTTCTTCAAAATAATGTGAGCAAAAGGTAGATATCTCTTTAACAATTATAGCCTCGACGGAACCCACAACACGTGTCTTGTTTGTCACTCTCATCCTTTGTTCTTTGTTACGCCTATAATTTTAAGAGTTGTTCTTTGTAAGCGAAGTGTTTCATTATGTATTTAAGAAATTCGGGGAAAAATAACAAACCTTTCACATCGTTACATCCTTCGGGACCCGACCGGCCCACCCATTCTAGCCTTGTGTGCTACATGCACCACAAGATGCTCCATTGAATCGAAGAAACTTGGCGGTAATTTTTTTTTTCATTTTGAAAAGTGTGATGACAATATCATTTTATAATTGGTTGATACGGGATGGTAAAAGCTCATTAGCACATATCTCTCTAAAGAAGCTTGAAATCTCGCATAGAACATCCCACACTTCATCTGGGACAGTCTCAGAATGAGACGGGAAGTAGGCGCTCCATGAACACATGCAAATCATGGCTCTTTAACCCAATTAGGGTGTTTGTTGTAACACACCTTGACGAATTCGATGCGTAGCCATCGGAAAATTTTTCTTTCTCCTTGATCCATGTCAAAACCTTCCGCTTTTGTTCTGGAGTAAGTGCGAAGGGAGACTGTCGTTTACGCATCTTTCCTGGGTGTCGAGGGTCTGGGGTTAGGTGTTGATTGTCACAATCGCAAAGGAGAGCCAAATCTTTCCTTGATTTTTCATTATCTTTGGTTTTGCCACCTATGCTTAAGAGCGTGTAACTCAAATTATCCGCAAAATTCTTCTCTAAATGCATAATGTCAATATTGTGAGGCAAAAGATTGTCTTTCCAATATGGTAACCTCCAAAATATACTCCTTTTGCCAATGGTGGGTATCGGCATAACCGCGAATCTAGTTCAATTTCTTAATTCTACCCCCATACAATCTCATCTAGTTGGCTCACTTCCTTGAGCATCTCCTCGCCCGTTTTGTTGGGCGGTGGCCCACCATATTCGGCTCTTTCGTTTGTTGGGTGGTGGCCCACCACAGTCAAACCAACTTGCTTTCCCACCATGCACTAATCGAAAGGCCTTTGTTGCACCTTGGCAATAATAACACCCCAATTGTCCGTATGTACCCCACCTACATAACATCTCATAAGCAGGATAATCAGTCACCGTCCAAATAAGTGATGCATGCATCTCGAAATTCTCCTTTCTAGATTCATACCAAGTCATTTCTCCAATTGACCACAATTTATTCAACTCGACAATTAAAGGTTCAAGAAGAATGTCAATGATAAACCTGGATGCTTTGGTCCGGGGATGACTAGTGCGAGGAACATGGTATCTTCGTTCATTAACATCCCCGGTGGTAGGTTATATGGAAAGACAAACACCAGCCAACATGAATATGGAGATGCACTCGAGTTGAAAGGCATGAATCCATCCGTCGTTATACCCAAAATTACATTTCTCGCGAAATCCGGATATTTGGTCGTGAAATGCTTCCAAGCCTCACCATCGGCCGGGTGCACTATAATCCCGAGTTTGTCGCACTTACCCTCGTTGTGCCATCTCATATTTTCTGCATTTGATTCAGTTAAGTACATCTTTTGCAATCTTGGGGTAATAGGTAGGTAACGAAGTATCTTTTGTGGGACGGGTTTTGCCTTTTTATTAGGTCCGAGTGGCTTATATCTCGGTTCTCCATATACATCACAACTTGTTTTGTCCTTGTTTGTATCGTTGTAATAAAGCATACAAAAGTTTGGGCATACGTCTATTTTCACATGTTCCATGCCCAACCCCTCGATCAATCGCTTCGATTGGTAGAAATTATCCGGCATTTGTGAGCTAGGAGGAAGCATGCTCTTAATGAGACCCATCATCCCATCATAGCATTTTTGGCTCAATTGGTGTTACGCCTTTAACGCTAAGGCTTGTGTGACTGCTGACAATATGGTGTGGTTTTCGCATTTCAAATGTCCAGTCATGTTCTCTTCCCAAAGAGGGGTTTCTGATGCGGCTAGCATGTCGAAATTTTTTTTTTGCTACTCCACTGGGTTGGTTAGCCTCCCAATCAAAATTTTGTCCAGCAACTGCCCTTACCATATCTCCCATTTGATCAGTTGGTGGAGGGGATGGGGGATTGATAGCTGGGTTACTCTCATCCTCGCCGTGCTTGTGCCAAACCTCATATAGGGCGCGGAAACCAGATTTATAAAGGTGTAACTTCACGGTTTCTACATCTCGACTATAGAGGTTGTCACATTTTTTACAAAGACAAGGGATACACATCCTTCCACGCACGTCGATAGTCACCACATTAGGTTTGGATAATGTCGCCTTAGCAAATTCTTGAACACCCCTAATAAAATCGGGTTGAAGTTGTGTTCTATTGTTGTACATCCACTGACAGTCGTTAGTGGCCATTTGATTAGTTACCTGTAACATTGAATCGATGGTTAATTTAAAAATTGTGAAGTTGTGAAGCAACATTCATCTACAGTTTATATATCAATTACACATGAAATTGGGCTTCTAGAGACATGGTAATATATTGTTATGTATTTTCCAAGACTTTAGTCTCTACAATGATCACAACAGCTTCAAATATGTCAAGTAAAAATAATAAATTCTAACTTTATTTAGGTTCTTACATTCAATCAAAAGCAGGGGTACAACCTAATGACTTCAAGTCCTTAGTGGCATTTCATCAAATAGTTCCGATGCGCAGAAAAAAAAGAATTTATTGTATGGTAATGTACACAGAGAGTTAGAGCAAGAAAGGACTTCAGAAAATACATTACTTTCAAATGAAAGGCTTAGTTTACACAAGAACACATTTCAATTGTACTTACCTCCTCTTTGAATTTAATCGGCTGGGGACTTTCACAGAGTGTGGAGAGGGCTAGAGGTACCCATGTAGTGAGGAGACCGATAGAGAGATATAGCGAAGGAGAGATAGAGAGCGAGAGACAGATTAGAGAGAGAGAGAGAGTGGAGGGATTAAAAAACATACACGATTTGGCGATGGGGATGATAAGGAAGAGTATTAGAAAATGAATTTGAAATATACTGGTCTGTGTCGGGTTGAAAATGAAAGAGATGATTGGCATTTCCATCGGAAGACCAATAGAAATAGTGTCATTATTGTTCTAAGTTCAATTCAGTTTTATTGCGTACCCACTTTGTACGCATTTTATACAGCCCACAAATTAATGTTCAGTTACATACCATCATACCCAACAAAAAATGAAACTCAATTTATCAAAGTAGAGGTTAAGAAAAAGTCAAGTGACATCCTAAGATAATTGTTTCAAAAACTCAATACACATCCTACATCAAACTTCGCATATAATAAAAACTCAATACACATCCTATATAATTGTTTCAACATCATAAGTTAATTTCCTAAATTAAACTTCAAATGTGAATTTAGAAAAGTGACATCCTAAGATGAACTTAACATATAAAGTCAGACCCTGACACATCCTTCTTAATACGTATCCTACATAATTGTTCTATTTTGTTATTTATTGCATTATTAAAATTGGCATAAAACACAAGGCTTGGCAATGACAGTTCATCAAGTTTCCTCTCCCCCTCCTATATCACCCACACCACCACCAGAAGGTTCCCCTCCCCCTCCGATATCGCGCCCACCATCACCAAAAGACTATACATTTGCTACAACCTCCTAACAAAATGCAGAAAATCAATACAAATTATGCATTAATATACTATGATGTGATTTCCAAAACTGAATTGAAAGGGACATTGGACTTACAGAGAAGTTTTGGGGAAGAGCTTCGCGATACATGCCCTGTTGTACGCATTTTCTTTTTTATTCTCTTCCATTTCCGCACAGTGTCGCATCTCTTGGGCAGCTATAATCTCCTGAGCAAACCCTCTTTGTGCAGCAGCTAGGTTCCTTTTTATTAACTCTTTCACCTCCTCGGCCGTGTACGATTTCTTTGTATGTTCAACCGAGGTGGCAGTGCTTTTGGTAGGTTCTGATGGGGATGCCTCCATTGCCTCCAGCTCTTGGTTGGCTTTTGACACTCTTGATCGATTGCCAAAGCCGTACAACCTGGCTCTCTTGTCCTCTCCATCCACAGTAAGGTTCCATAGTGCTTCATCGTCCATTGCATTCCCTTGTGCCTCTTTTAATAATTTGAACCGTTCCTGCATTGGTTCGACACAGTAGGTAAAGTTATCAAACAAGTTCTATAATACGTTAAATATGAAAATACTAAAAAAAAAATAGCTAAAGGATGTTTTTTCTTCAAAATTAGTAGAAAGAACAATTCGGTTCATGTTGTACTAGGAGGTTAAAATCTATAAAAGAAGAGAGGTGGGGGGTAGAAACGCACAAACTAGCAGATATTTGTAATATCCTTCATGTTTTGTGACAAATATATGTGAATTATGTATAAATTAACAAGAGCAATATATAAAGGTGCTATAGTCAGTTTCACCATTATTTAAATACCATCAAGATGGCAGATTTAATTCTTACTATTGCTTGTCAAGATGTGTTTGTCAAGATGCACATAGTTAGTATTGATAATTACATGAAAGGTGCTATAGTCAGTTTCTCTATTCATTTCTTGCTTGCTTTTGGCTGTCAAGATGTGTTTGTCAAGATGTGCTTGCTTTTCTCTATTCATTGATCGGAAGTTAGTATTGATAATACATTTATGTTGCTTGTCAAGATGTGTTTGCTTGTCAAGACAAGGCTAGTACCAGCACAGGTACCAGCACAGTAATAATAGGAACAACACAACCAAAAGCAAGCAAGAAATGAATAGAGAAACTGACTACAGTAGTTTCAAATGAGAATTACAGCTGTATATTAAAAATTAAATGAGATAGGCAAATTTATATCAATTCATTTCATGTGCAAAAATGAATAGAGACAAAATGATTTATTACTGCTACCCTTTTTGCTTTTTCGCTGACGTACTCCCCTGCCGGTGACTTCTTCAAATGAGTTTGATCAAAAACATCCTTCAGACCAACGGCACTCCCCTTCTCAGCAATCTGAAATTTAATTTTCAATTTATAAGATGGAGATCAATACCAAATTATGCTGAAAAACATTTTAATGTAATGTATTAATTTAAAAAAAATGTGAAAGAAGAAATACCAATTTCATCTTGTGCCTGTACGAGCTCCTGGATCCATCCACATGACTGACGGCACATTTATCTCCAGTTTTGTTAGCCCCAGTTTTGTTAGTCCGATTGATACTTGAAAATTTCTCCCATTTGGGATTCATCCAAATGTCGCACAGACCCTTCCAATGATCTAAATTCTTGCACCACCTTGGACAAAAATCATTCCATAACTCCTTGTTTTGTCCAAATTTGTTCTTGCACACTCTCCTAGTATCTGTCAGTACACGCATCCAGGTATCTGTAGCTATATTCTCGAAGACATCGAGACAACGCCCGACATCTTCGCCCTCAACCCATGATTATCACTGTAAGAATTTATGTAGGATTTCTAACCTCACCCTCGAAGAAAACATGTTGAATGACCTGATTGGTCCCGACAAGCACTCACATGTCACGAGCCTTATTGTTGTGATTATCTTTGTGCACTCAGCGACTGATATGAACTCGTAGTCACCCACAACCTTCACTACAGGCCTACTATCTGGGTGAATCGGGTCACGAGGATTGGCAAGACCCCGTACACCCCTGACATCATATTTCTTCCCCTTTCTATTTCTCTTTCTCTTGCCAGTCTGCACCTTAGTTGCTGACCAATCCAGGTCTATACTGCTCAATTCAAACGCTTCAGGACACATGCGTAGAACCCGACTCTTATGACTGCCATCATCCTCCAATTCCGGCAGTGTTGACTAGGGTTCAGCGGCCTCCTCTCCAGTTTTGTCAGAATCTCGGGTCATGTCAGCATCTTCCAAATTGAGAACCTCCTCGGATTCTTCAGTATTGTCAGAGTCTTCATTCATGTTAGAATTATCACTATCTTCAGTATTGTCAGATTCTGCTAGCTCTGGCTGCGGCTCGGGCTGGGGCTCAGGCTCGGGATGAGGTGGGGGCTGGGGCTGCCTCATTTTCTTCGATCGGTTCTTCGACATCCTCTTCTGCCTCATTTTCTAGCTCATTGTCAGCAAGAGGCGGTGTATTAATTGGGTCTGGATGTACATCGAGATGAGGAGGGGGAGAGTTAGAGATTAGCGGTACATCGGTTCGAGGGGATGAGGCAAGTGGGCCTGTCTGTAACTATTACACCAAAAAGGTATAGCACAAAGTTTCAGTATAGTACTGTACTTTTTAAACCTTAAATACACTCTCGGTTCAGACTGTAAGTGCACAGTCCTATCGTATAGTATATTGTCGGGTATCGATTACAGTGACGGTTTGACAATTACCGGACTTTACTTAAACTACAGAGATTCTAGAAGTCTGCAAAGGTTGTTTTGGGGTATTACGTGTCCTAACAGTTCAATAACAGAATTCAGAACAATAAAATAAACTTTGATTTGGGTTTAATATAATTAAAAAGGGGTTCCTAGGGTTTCTGATTTCATCTCAGCTCAGCCTCAAGGTGCCCGGTCCGTGCACTTTCATGCACGGGCCGTGTGTAATGTACACGGGCCGTGTACTCTTATACACGGTCCGTGTGGCCCTCGAGTTGATACTGCAGCTACTGGTTTCTGTGTTGTTTCCTGTGCAGGGTTCTATTGGCCGAACTAAAGTACCTAGACCTCAACTCTCGCATGTTGGCTTAATTACTTGGTACTGGATTCAATTTCTTCCCTCCTAGGGTTCTCAAACCTCAACTTTCGCTTGTTGGCTTAATTATCCTAAGTTACTTGTTGGTTTACTAAAGATATCCTCGATCTCTCGATACGAGGAAAAGTTCACCTCTCGGCTACTATTTGGTTTCACCTCTCGGTTCACAAACCTATCTCAAATACTTAGTTTGGTCGAGTGAATATCAAAGTTATACAATTTCTATCTAGATGAGGCCTTTCATCTAACGGATCAACAATTCAATTCAAACAATTTCAACTAAGCAATAAAATACTACACAATCAAGCAAACACAAGATTCAACACAAATTCCAAGTAACTAGCAAATAAAACTAAGCATTCGACTACATCATAACCCTAGAAACAGAAAAGTCTACTCAAACATAGTTAAAAAGCAAAATAAACAAATAGCAATAAGAAAGTTCATGACAAAACTCGAAGAGAGATGAAGATTCGTCTCAAAACTCCTTCTCAAAGCCAAGTTTTTCTCCCAAGAGCCAGCCGTCCCCCTAGGTCTGGAAATCTCCCCTTTTTATGCCCAAAATCACGTATTAAAAGCCTTCCTTTTCGACCTCCCCAGCAGGCATCTCTTTCCATCGCCAGTCTGGATTTTTCGGATTTTCTGTGTATCGCACACAAATGTGTACACCGTATGCCTGTGCTTTTAAGTTGTAGAGATTTAGCCTCCTTCGTGAAAACTCTCTGTGTGGTTGGACAGTTAATGTACGGTCCGCACAAAAACGTGTACGGGCCGTGTGGAAGTGCGTCGAAACCAGAATCTTCCTTGTTTTTCGCCCATTTCCTGCAAATTAATAAATAAAGCATAGCAGTAGCACATTCTATTGATATTTAAATGAAATGTTCACGCTTTTAGCCTTTTAGGCACAGGTTTACATGTGAATTAGGGTCGGAATATAGGAATAATAGAGAGATATCAGTAACGGTGGGTGAGAGGGTTGGTCATGTGGAGCAGTCACAACATTAGGATCAGGGGTTGTACTATCAAGTGGGTCGGGATGAGGTGGTGACTGGGGATGATACTCTATAGGATTGAGCCTTGCAGATCTTCGGCGACCATCAACGTCACAACCCATAGGTTTTGGTCTATGACTCTTTCTCTTAGAGGAAAGGGACCTCGGTGGAGTGATAGCTGGTGGCTCTGGCTCGGGCTGGGGCGGTGATGAGGTGGGGGCTGGGGCTGGGGCTAGGCCAATGCCCTGTGGCCATTGGCTGTGGTCTTGGCGGGGGAGAAGGTGTCACACTCACCGTGTCAGTTCCCTCCACCTCGGAATTAAGCCTCCGAGATTTCCGGTGAACAAATATCGTGGTCCTTTTGGAAGTATCACTGTCATCCATGATATCTGTCACATGGGCAAAATGAATATTAATACAATAACTAAATGTAATTAAGCTACATCTACAGTTTAAAAATGTAATCCCTACTAAGGAGCACTTGTTCGGTAAAGTAGTAAGATTAAGAATGAAGACTTAGCACAATTAAATATATATTATAGTATGTAAAGACCAAAATACCCTTCTTCACATTTTTATTGTCATCTAATATAATTATTATCTCCAACATATTACACACATTTTACTACAAATGAAGATGACAATCAAGGATGACGGTATAAATAATTCATACAATAATTAAACTGCAGCAGCTTAGTTTTCATATATTCATACAATAACAGCTTAATTCATACATTAATTGTATTTCTTTTACAATAAAGACAATTTCTTACAAAATTCAATTAAACCGAACAAACTGAAGTAATTCAACATAATTCAAAGACTGTAAATTTAGAAGGTTAGTCTTTAGTGTATCCATCAGAAATTGTATATTTCCAATTTACAAAAATATTAAAATATTCTATGTAGCAATTAAAACTAAGGACTAGGGCTACAAACGAACCGAACCGAATCGAACTTACCTCCAGTTTGAGTTTGGTTTGAATTAATTTCGAATTAGGTTTGGTTTGAATTAATTTCAAACGAACTCAATTTCTAACGAACTCCATTTCGAACCGAATTTTTAATTTTTACGAACTCAATTTCGAACCTTTACGAACTTTGTTACGACTTACGAGTTATGACTTATGACTTGGCCATAGTGCGAAATTACATCACTTCAATAAAAACTCAAGTATTCAAAGTACAATTTAAATAAAACCGAAATATCAATAGAAGTACAATTTAAATAAAAACTCAAGCACTCCAAAGTATTCAAAGTACAATTTAAATATCAATAGAATTACAGAACAACCCTTCTAAAATTATTACAAACCCAAATATTATCCTAAATAAAACATTAAAGTTCATTACAACTAGGCACTAGCTACTGAAAAACCCTTCTAAAAACCCTCACAAGTATCCAAAGCTTCAGCCATACATTTCGCTTCATTAAACTAGCTACTGAACATCTACAAATTACTTTATAGATGCAGTAGCAAGGTTTTCAACATCCCACACTATTTTTGCATCATTAGCCTGGATTACCCGAAAAAGTTAGAATCCTACCATGAAAAGCAAAATTTCTGGTATCAACATGAACCAGATATCTTTATCAGCCCATACTACCTGACAATTCAAAAGAGATCAACGAGGGTCGCCTCGCCTTACCTCACGGTCGGTCCCAGTTTGAAAATAGAATAGACAGTTCAAGTCTTCCTCTACAAGGGTGGTCTTTCACTTGGTCCGACCTTATTTCTAAGATATCGCAACCTCTAGGAGTCGAGGGTTTGGTATCGCAGCCAAGTAGCCAACAGAGGGAAACTCTAGGGTTTGGACTTTGGTATCGCAAATTCGCAACCAACAGAGAGAGAAAGTCGGCTAGGGACTAGGGTAGAACGATTATGGGTTATGGCTGGTTTTGTTTAATTTTTCTATTTGGGCTTTGTTGTTGAATTTTTTTATTTGAGCTTGTAATTGGACCGGGCTTTCTGTTTCAAAAAACATTTTTCAGAAATTAGAATTGAAAGCAATTATGGACTGGACGGCTTATATTTTCATTAGTAAACATAAGTTATCAGCAGAAATTAACAGTTCACGTTTGAGTTAATTTCGAACTAAATTTGGTTTGTGAACCTATTTCGAACGAACTAGGTCCAGTTTGAGTTTGGTTTGAATTAATTTCGAACTAAGTTTGGTTTGAATTAATTTCGAATGAACTCAATTTCGAATCGAACTTTTTACGAACTTTTTCGAATCAAACTCGAATCGAATTACGAACTACGAATTTTTTGTGCAGCCCTACTAAGAACTAAGAACTAGTGCCTGTATATCTATTAAGTTTTACTTAATTATAATTTTTTTCATTATAACTATGAATCCTTTCTTTTATTTTCTTTTTATTCACTGTATTATTAATTTATATAAAACAAACGTACCCTATATCTATAATACTGATCTCTCTTTTATTTTATAAAAACTTTGTAACTGGGTTTCGCCTAAGCCCAAACTCTGCTTTCTCATTTCAAAGAACTTTGAAACTAGCCTGAGCCCAATACTTTCTAACTAGTCTTCGCGTAAGTCTGTCAAAATGACTGCACCAATGTAAATAAAAAAATAATTAGGATATGCCACAAAAAATCAACAGATAAAACAATGAAGTCGTTGCCGTGGGTAGGGCTGCACAAAAAATTCATAGTTCGTAATTCGATTCGAATTTGATTCGAAAAAGTTCGTAAAAAGTTCGATTCAAAATTGAGTTCGTTCGAAATTAATTCAAACCAAACTCAAACTGGACCAAGTTCGTTCGAAATAGGTTCGCAAACCAAATTTAGTTCGAAATTAACTCAAACGTGAACCGTTAATTTCTGCTGATAACTTATGTTCACTGATGAAAATATAAGTCATCCAGTCCATAATTGCTTTCAATTCTGACTTCTGAAAAATGTTTTTGAAATAGAATACTCGGTCAAATTACAAGCTCAAATAAAAAAATTCAACAACAAATCCCAAAATAGAAAAATAAAACAAAACCAGCCATAACCCATAATCGTTGGTTGCGAACTTTTGGTATTCTCACTATTGGTTGCCAACAAAACCAGCAATAAAAAACCTAGCCAATTTTCCCTCTCTGTTGGTTGCGAACTTGCGATACCAAAGTCCAAATCCTAGAGTTTCCCTCTGTTGGCTACTTGGCTGCGATACTAAAACCTAGACTCCTAGAGGTTGCGATACCTTAGAAATAAGGTCGGACCAAGTGAAAGACCACCGGCCGTGAGGCGAGGCGAGACGACCCTCGTTGATCTCTGCTTTGTTAGTTGATTATTGGGACCGGCCATGAGGCGAGGAGACCCTTAGTACCGGCCATTTCTCTTTACCCTTCTTGCGATTTGCTCCTCTCTCGGGTAATTAAAAAGCACACCATTTTTATTGTTGCTTATTTTATAGTTCAAATAGCATTAACTTATCAGCGCTATCCAATAATAACTAATATACTATATTCCTATAATCATCATGAAAATAGAATATACTTATTTATTTTATCTCTTCCACAAATATTATGGTATGAGAGTGTTACACCAAAAGGTATAGTACAAAGTTTCAGTACGGTGAACTGTACTTTTTAACCTTAAACACACTTTTCGGTTCAGACTGCAAGTATACAATCCTATCGAGTAGTATATTATCGGGTATCGATCACAGGGACGGTTCAGATCTTGACTAGAATTTTACCTAAATTAAGTAAAGACTAGAAGTTGGAAAAGGTTGGTTTTTGTTCTTAATCCTAACAATTCAATCACAGTAAATAAATGCAAGAAAGTAAATAAACTTGGTTTAATTCATATGTAAAAAGGCGTTTCCAGGGTTATGACTTCATCTCAGTTCTGCCTCGAGGTGCCCGGTCCGTGTAGTGTCCTACACGGGCCGTGTCCAGTGTACACGGGCCGGGTACTGTCGTACACGGTCCGTGTGGCCCTCGAGTGAATGCAGCAGTTATTGTTTCTTTGTGTTGTTCCTTTGTGTAGGGTTCTACTGACCAGACCTAATATTTCTAAACCTCAACTGTCGTCTGTTGGTTTATTAACTTGGTATGGAATTGCAATATGTGCCCTCGTCGGGTTCTAGACCTCAACTGTCGTATGTTGGTCCGAATTACCTAGTTGCTTGTTTGGCATACTAAAGGT
This sequence comes from Carex kokanica, assembly GCA_025461125.1. Lineage (NCBI taxonomy): Eukaryota > Viridiplantae > Streptophyta > Magnoliopsida > Poales > Cyperaceae > Carex > Carex kokanica. Next base: position 18,826 of record JAJGRX010000170.1, read on the forward strand.
AACCTCATTCCGTCGATATGAGGAAATGTTCACCTGTCGGTTACTACTTGGTTTCACCTTTCGGATCACTAATCCTACCTCATGTACTTAGTTTGGTTGAGAGATTGTAAGGGCCAAAGTACCTTCTAGATGTGATCATTCATCTAGTGGTAAACCAATAAAAATCAAACAACTTACACTAAGCAATTAAAATCAAACACAATCAAGCAAACACAAATTTCAAACTAACATGCAAAACAAAACATTCGATTACATCACAACCCTAGAAACTAAGAAATCTACTCAGACATAGTTCTAAAACAAAATAAAGAAGTAATAAAAAGATTAGCCATGACAAAACCCGAAGAACAAAGAAGATCCGTTGAAAACTCGCGTCTTTCGCTTCTCAACTTCGTCTCCAAGCTTAGCCGTCAAGTCTAAACCCTAGGAATTGCTTCTCTGCTCCAGAATACCCTCTCTGGTGCAAGGAATCCCGCTTATATGCTCTTCTGGCCGACCTTCCATTAATTAGCCTTGTTTCCAAATTCTGGATCTGTTTCCAGAATTGCTTGACACAGCCCGTGTGGAATGCTAAACGGACCGTGTGCCTGTGTTCCTTCTGCGATCGAGTTAGCGGTTCTCTGTGGTTGTGTCATCGGTCGAGTCGAGGTTGACACGGCCCGTGTGGGATGCTACACGGACCGTGTAGAGACTTCTAAATTCCAGATTCCTTCTCGATTTCGCCCGATTCCTGCAGAATAAAAATAAACTTGCAGCAGTACCACATTCTATATGTATTCAATGAATTATAACCGAATTTATAGATTTAAACACAGGTTTTGGTACACATTTAAGGTCAAAATATAGATATGAATGCGAGATATCAGAGAGCCTTAAAGATGGCACGCGCCAGTTTAATTATTCTTTTTCCTTTTTAATCTAATCCCTTGTCATACCAGAAACTTCCCATACAATAGTCTAAACCAGAAATTAAAAAAATATAGAAAATCAGCAAAACCAGCAACAGAGATCAGTCATTTACCTTGTGTGACAACCAAAGGTCAATGATGCAAAAATAATGTGGGTTGATAATGATATATTTTCTAAATTGTCAGGTAGTTTATGGGCTGATAAAGATATCTGGTTCATGTTGATACCAGAAATTTTGCTTTTCTTTGTAGGATTCTGAGTTTTTCTGGTAATTCAGGCTAATGATGCAAAAATAGTGTAGGATGTTGAAAACCTTAATTCGCTTTCTAATTCTCAAAAACCCCGTATATTCATTTCTCTGTGTTTGAGTATATATAACCTAATTACATATAGGTCCCTAGACCTTTTCTAATTGCACTTTTACTAAATAAACCTTGATACAATCATAAATCTCAACACTCCCCCTCAAGATAGGCAAAAGATATCTACTAAGCCCATCTTGTCACATCCTCTAGCCATGTCTGATGAACTGAGCCCTTTGGTCAGACAATCTGTTGCCTGATCTTTGGTTGAAACATGGCCTAACTCCAATAGTCCATTGTTCAACTTCTCTTTGATGAAGAACCTATCGATCTCGATATGTTTGGTTCTATCATGTTGTACTGGATTGTTGGCGATGCTGATGGCTGACTTGTTGTCGCACCATAACTTCATTTTTTCCTCCTTGATCCAGCTTCAGCTCCACCAACATATTTCTTAGCCACAGCAACTCCGCAACTCCCAAGGCCATAGCTCTGTACTCTGCTTCTGCTGTCGATCTCGCCACCACCGACTGCTTCTTGCTCCTCCAAGAGACCAGGTTGCCTCCTACAAAAATGCAGTAACCTGAGGTGGACCTCCTATCATATGCACAGCTGGCCCAATCAGAGTCACAGTAGCCCTCAATGCTCACATGGCCATTTCTCCTGAATACAAGCCCTTTTCCAGGAGCACTTTTCAAATACTTCAGAATCTGATACACCGCGTCCATATGACCCTTCCTTAGGTCATGCATGTAGCGACTCACCACGCTCACTGCAAAAGAGATATCGGGACGCGTGTGACTCAGATAGATCAACCTGCCTACTAATCTCTGGTACCTGTCGCGATCAACTGGTTCTCTGGCCTCTGCACTCAACTTGAACCTTTGGTCGATTGGTGTCATTGCAGGTTTGCACCCCAACATACCTGTCTCTATGAGAAGATCTAGTGTGTACTTCCTTTGAGAGAGAACAATCCCCTCCGCTCCTCGAGCTATCTCGATCCCAAGAAAGTATCGAAGCAAGCCAAGATCTTTCACCTCGAATTCTTTGCCCAGTCTCGCCTTAAGTTGAGCAATCTCCTTCTCGTCGTCTCCTGTGACAATCATGTCATCCACGTATACTGCGAGTATAGTAATGTGGCTCCCATTTTGTCGAAAGAACACAGTATGGTCGGCATTGATCTGCTGGTATCCCATACCTATCATGGCTCTCCTGAACCTATCGAACCAAGCTCGGGGAGACTGCTTTAGCCCATAAAGCGACTTCTTCAATATGCAGACCTTGCCCATCGTCTGATCTGTGCCAAATCCTGGTGGTATATCCATGTACACCTCCTCCACTAAATCTCCATGAAGAAATGCATTCTTCACATCTAATTGGTGTAGTTTCCATCCACCATTCACTGCCAGAGAGATCAAGGTCCGAACAGTGCTCATCTTCGCTACAGGTGCAAAGGTTTCATCATAGTCGATGCCATAAGTCTAGCTGTACCCTTTTGCCACCAAGCGTGTCTTATAGCGCTCGACCTGCCCGTCTGGATTCTGCTTCACAGTAAAGACCCACTTACATCCAACTGCTCTTTTCCCGGTTGGTAGCGGCACTAACCCCCATGTACGGTTCTTGTCAAGAGCCCTCAGTTCTTCATGCATAGCTGCCTTCCACTTTGGGTCCTCCTTTGCTACCTGCCAACATTTGGGTATAGAGACACTGTCCAAAGATGCAATGAATGCTCCATATCCAGGTGATATGTGAGAGTAATGGATAGACTAGTCAATGTTATATGAAAACCCATAACGATCAAGAGGATTTCCCGCATTGCTGCGAGAGATCATCCTTATTGTCACAGGGGGATCAGGTAGAGGAAACATATCACCTGAATCTGTGGTGGGTGGTATAGGTGTCTCAGGAGGCGGAGAAGGCCGGGACAAGGGACTTACTGGCACGAGTGGTATAGGTACATGAAGATTCACCTTCTTTCTCCTCTGGTACACTCTCAGCTCCCCTTGAGCCTGAGTTTCTCCTCCTTCACCTTCTTCCTCCTCATTTTTCTCCTCTTCATCTGGCTTATCCTCAGTTGATTCTTCGCTCAAAATAGGATTCGACACCATTTCCAACTGAATCGGTCTCTCACCCTCATTTTTCTCCCCCTCTCGCCCTATTTCTCCATTATCTGGCGAGTCACCAAAGGGTGAGGTTACTCTCAAGGGGTAGTATGGCTCAGACTCACGAAAAATCACATCCATACTCACAAATGATCGCTTCTCTACTGGGCTCCAACATACATACCCCTTCTGAGTTGCAGAATAACCTACAAAGACACACTTGATTGCTCTAGGATCCAACTTCCCCACTGTTGGTCTGTTGTCTTTCACGAAGCACACACAACCAAACACCTTTAAGGGGAGAATTCCTCCATTATCACCCTTCAACATTTCACATGGGGACTTTCAATCTAATATCTTCGAGGGCATCCTGTTGATCAACTGAGCAGCTGTCAAGACTGCTTGACCCCACAAGTATTTTGGAACATTCATTGATATCATCATACACCAGGCTACCTCGAGAAGGTGTCTATTCTTCCTTTCTGCTACCCCATTCTGTGCCGGTGTATATGGGCAAGTAGTCTGATGCTGTATCCCCTGAGTAGACAAGTACTCTCCAAACGCCCTGTTGGTGTACTCTGTCCCATTATCAGACCTCAATACCTTCACCATTGCACCATATTGGGTCTGTACCGCCTTGTGGAAGTCTTTGAAACAAGCAAGTACATCACTCTTGTTTTTCATCAAATACAACCAAGTAACACGAGAGAAACAATCAATAAAAGTCACAAAATATCTATAACCATTGATTGTATTTGCCGAACAAGGTCCTCATACATCAGAGTGAATAAGATCAAAAACCCTAGAACTCCTATTCACAAAGCTATGATAGGAGCTTCTGGTATGTTTCCCTAACACACACGCATCACAAACTAACTTTTCTTTATTTGCCCTTTCATACAATGAAGGGTACAACAAACTCAAAACAGTAAATGAAGTATGCCCCATACGATGATGATGCCGTAGTAATATCTCCTCTACAGTCATCCCAGAACCTCCTACTCCTGCACCCTCTACTAAAGATGTCAGCGCTGAATCCATCCCCTCTCTACCTCCTCTACGTGCCCCACGACCTCCAGACTGTCCTCGTCCACCCATCTCTCTCTCCTTGGGTGGCTTGGGACAAGCCTTGCTCAAGTGTCCTACTTCCCCATAGTTGTAACACTTACGGGTCTCCCCCTGTGTACCTGTCATACCTGAGCTCAAGGTGGCCAAAGCTGACCGTGCACCTGGAGCTCCACTCGACTCAGAGTGTAGCCTCATGCGACTCTCCTCCTGTATCATCGCGGAAAGGGCATCATCTAGTGAAGGAATCTTCGTCTGGGCTAGAAGGATTGATCTCCTCTGATCAAAGATCAGGTTCAGATGAGCCAAGAACTGCATAGTCCTCATCTGTGCATTGAACTCCCTGCTCTTGCAACCCGGATCACTACAGCTTGACATAGGTGAGAAGTGATCAAGGTCTTGCCACAGCTTCTCCAGCTCCATGGAGTACTCCTGAATAGATTTATCACCTTGCACTATTGTCTCTATGTCTCGCTGAATCTGGAAGACCCTCATGTGGTTCTCTGCCCTAGCATAGGTCCTCTTCAGCTTCGCCCAGATGTCATTTACCTTTCGAATGCCATCAACTGATGAAGCAACCTTTGGAACCATCGAATTTAATAACCAGGTGTAGAGCAAGGCATGCGTGGTCCTCCACTTGTCCCTCTCTGCATCGTCCCCCTGTGGCTCATCCTTGACTCCCATCAAAAACCCTTCTAGCTTCTTTCCTACTAGAGCAGCCTCGATCCGACGCGACCAACTCAGATATGTGGCCGGTCCCTCAAGCTTCAAATCCACAGAAGGGAGATCTAGCTTCATAGGCTGTGAGGGAGCCGACCCTGACCCCTCACCTTTCATGGCACTTAGCTTCATTAGTTCCATCAAGGTTTTCACCTCTGCTGCATCAAGCTTCTTGATAATCTCCTCCATTGATTACTCACGAGGATCCAAGTCTTAGATCACACAGATCACACGTGACTTCCTTCCTCTTCTTGACCCGATCTCTATCTACTTCACCCTCAAGATCAAGTTCTATGTCATTCAACCTTTCTTTCTCCTTTCCTTAACTCGATTTCGGGTTTTTAAGACATTACGGGTGTGGTGGGAGGAGCGGACAGCGGTAGGGCAACAAGAGTGAGGTGGTGGCTGTCGGCAGCGGCAGCAGCCAGCAGAGGCGGTGGCCTGGAGGCGCGACGGTGACCTGGAGGCGCGATCTGTGAGGGAGGGGGGCGCGACCTGCCAGACAGAGGCGACGGGGAGGCGCGTCTGCGCCGGCGACAGTGGTGGTGGCGACGGCGACGCCGGAAAGGAGGAGCAGCCGCTGGCTGTGTAGCTAATCCTAACCCTTAATTTGGCTCTGATACCAAATTCGCTTTCTAATTCTCAAAAACCCCGTGTATTCATTTCTCTGTGTTTGAGTATATATAACCTAATTACATATAGGTCCCTAGACCTTTTCTAATTGCACTTTTACTAAATAAACCTTGATACAATCATAAATCTCAACAACCTTGCTACTACGTCTATAAAGTAATTTGTAGATGTTTAGTAGCTAGTTTAATGAAGCGAAATATATGGCTGAAGCTTTGGATACCTATGAGGATTTTTTTAGAAGGGTTTTTTCAGTAGCTAGTGCCTAGTTGTAATAAACTTTAATATTTTATTTAGGATAATATTTGGGTTTGTAATAATTCTAAGACTTTGGTGATTGTTCTGTACTTGTAAGTCGTAACAAAGTTCGTAAAGGTTCGAAATCCAGTTCGTAAAAAATTCAGTTCGAAATTGAGTTCGTTCGAAATTAATTCAAACCAAACTCAAACTGGGAGTAAGTTCGATTCGGTTCGGTTCGTTTGTAGCCCTAGCCGTGGGAGACAGTGAAGAGAGAGAGAGAGATGAAGATGCTGATGCGATGTGACACTGTGACAGTGAAGAGGGAGATGACGGAAAGTTCGGACGGTTCGGTTAAAATGGGTTTTAAGAGGAAATTGGCTATTTTGATGGGGAAATAGATGGAGTGAAGAAGAAAAAAGGAGAGGGACAAAATAGACATTTAAATTTTAAATTAAAATTATAATATGAATTCAGCTTAATTTTACAAACTTAATCAAGACATGGGGATGTAAGAAATGATTTCAACTTAGAATGGAGAAATAAGATATTTCAATGTTTTGATGAGGAAATTGGCTATTTTGAAAGTTTTGATGGGTACACTAGAAATTTTTCCTTTTTTTTTGGTAACATATGTTGTATTATGAAAGTCTTTTATTTCTGGATTTTTAGGTATCATACTCAAAAACAAATATAGCTAACCTAATTTAGCTTGCATATGCTGGTACCAGCCATGTCTTGCTTGCTTTTGGCTGTGTTGTTCCTATTATTGCTGTGCTGGTACTTATGCTGGTACCAGCCTTGTCTTGACAAGCAACATAAATGTATTATCAATACTAACTTCTATTCCTATAATTGATGTGCTGGTACCTATGTTGTTCCTATTATTGCTGTGCTGGTACCCGATGCTGGTACAATGCAAATAATACTACTATTCTATGCTAATATGGTATATGTGGGGTCTAGGTGCTGACTTTATACAATCAGATGGGAGAGGCACTTTCCAGGCACTCCTCCATGGGCAATTTGGACAAGAGGTGGAAACGTGTCAAGCCGCAATCAACCAATGGTTCGGGGAAGAAAACCAGAATAACCTCGACAACTAGCCCTTCTAGTGTGGGGTTTTGTCAACATTTATCACAGAAAAAATGTATGTTGCAGCTACAAAATAGTAGGCTCTTTTTGTAAATTTTTGGTGATGGGTCATGCTTATATTTTGGGTATAGAAAGAAAATAGTCATGCTCTTTTTGGTCTTATGTTACAATGTATGCTTGAATTTAAAATGTTGATTAATGATAATTAAAATGTTACTCTCCATGTTTTATTGTATTGTTCTTATTATGTTTCAATGAGAAATGAAAAATATTTCTTGCTTGGCACTGGGTTGGTACCAAATTGGTATTGGGAGGATTATAGAAATTTGGCACAATAGTATTTTGCTGGAACGTCAATTATTTTCATCAGAATTTCATTAAAAATATAGGGTAATACATTGCATGCAAAAGGTCCAAATGATATCCTTGCAAATAATCTGGTGGGGCCCACCAGCGTTAACCATGCAAATAACCTGGTGGGGCCCACCTTCATTACCCATGCAAATAAACAGGGGCCCCACCTTCTATATCCATGCAATTACTCCCTTCACTTGCCTTGCAATAACTCGTGTGGGACCCACGTTCTTTAACCTTGAAATTACTCAGTTGTCTATCATTGCAAATACTAAGATGGGGCCCACGCTCTTTATCCTTGCAAATACTAAGATGGAGCCCACGTCCTCTATCCTTGCAAATACTAAGATGGGCCCACGCCCTCTATCCTTACAAATACTTCCAGCAGGCGCCAATTCTCAGACTTGTTGCATGCGTACTTGTTACATGAGAAAGCTCATGCAACAAGATTGGGAAAAGTTATTACATGCGTAGCCCATGTAACAAGTCTGAAATTGAGTATTTGCATGAAAGCTTGTATCATGGGTAGTTGTTACATGAGTAACCCATGCAACAAGTCTTTTTCGAACTTGTTGCATGGGTGAGCTCATGCAACAACCGAAATTTTGCCCATGCAAGAAACCAAAATTCTAGTAGTGTTATATCGCTAGGAAAGGATTCATGCATTTTGGAAATTGAGATCTGAAACAACTCGTGCGCGATTATATGTTGTTAAAAATATGCGAGTAAATTCCACATTGTTTATTATTATTATCAAATTATATAAAAAAATTATAGAAAAATACGTCGTAAAAAATCCGTTCTTATGTGTTTATCTGATTCCGTTTATTTTTTTGGGCAACGTAGATTGATGAACCACGGATGAATAAACTTCCTAACATCTTGCTGGTACGTAGGGAAACAAAGTCAGAATTTACTGGTTTAACTTGTGGTTTATATCATAGAAGGAAAAATCAGAATCGGAATCGGGATCAGTCTTTTCACCGTGGAATTGGAATCGGGTGAATAGGTCGGAATCGGCCGAATTAGATCGGAAAATCGGACTTTTTTTTGCCAGAAGCTTGTTTTACACTAAAAAAATAGGAAAAATTTGATAAAACAAATAATTTTTCAACAATTTCTCTTTTGACAAATGATACCAATCAAATAATCCACAATATAATATAATACAAGCATTACAACTAAAAACATGATATAATACAAATTACAATTGTTATATATAAATGAGTTGTGTTTTCTAACAACAAAGGTTGTATGGTGTGGTGGTAGTTGGCTTTGATTGCTTAGCTACAGGTCATAGGTTCGATTCACGCAGAGCTCAAAAAAATTTGGAGTTTGTTTTCTAGATCATTCTTAATCTGTTATATATCTTCTGTTATGATGTGTTGCTTGCTTTCCTAATGATGTTGACCACATACTTGTTTTACTGTTGTTCATTTGCAAAGAAAGATTATTCCATGGTGACAGTAGTTTGGAACTTAGTGGTACTAGTCAAGAGACTTGAAGACTAAATGGCAACTTTGACGGAACTTGAATACTTAATATTTGAGTTTTCAAAATCTTAACGGTCGATCCGAACCGTTCAACATGATCTCCATATGAATATGTACTTGCAAACCAAATTTTACAATATCTCCATATGAATAAATATATATGGGACACTATTACTTAAACCCTTAATTTCTTAAACCCGCACTTACGTATTTCTTAAAGTCTATGACATAATGCTAACTTAAGCAACGTAAACAACAGAATCAACCTAAAAAAAAATCCATATCCCAATCAATGTGATTGCCATTTAATTAACATCTTCATTGAAGCGAAAAATCCCAATCATCAATAGTTACAAATTATCAAAGCAAACTTAACAAATAACACTCAACCATATTAAACGTGATAAATATTATCTTAATAACCTAAGGCTCCATCGTTCCTAAGCCAGCCTTCAAATAAACAAAAAAAAAAATCCATGCACCCTCAGTGTAGCGAGAAAGAATGGCATTTGAGGAGAGAACTGACTAGATTGCGGTGAGTATCCCTGTTCAGTTAGTGAATAACTCCTGCTTGGACTGTTTTCTATTTTAAATTAAAAAAATTATCAATTAAATAGCCATAATATAACATAAACAAATACAAATTCCTCTAATAGGCCATGTCTAAACAGCATTACTACTGAGAACTTGTAAAATAAAAATATATGTATATATATGGTCGGTATTGGAGCCTGGTATGGGTCAACAACATAATTATATAAAGCCACCAACAAAAAATAAATAAGAGACACAAGGTAATTAAACAAGTTAGCACGAAGAAAGCACGAGGAAACATCAATAATTAACCAGCATATTACTGGTATGTGGTAGTGCATTCATATATAACAGATGTACATAAGAGACTTTACCTGTACTCTGGAGAGGTGGGGTTGTGGTCCTGATTCTACCACCCATCGTTGTAACTAGGACTTTTAGGGCTGTAACATGGACTTGTAGGGCTGTAACTGGGAGTTGCAGGACTGTAACTTGGGCTCATTGGTGAGTGAGATGGTGAACTCGGTGAGTATGATGATGAAGTAGGTGAGTGTGTTGGAGATGTTGGGGAGTACACCAGTGATAATGGTGATATGGATGAGTATGTTGTAGATGTCGAGTAGTACACCGGTGATAGCGGTGATGTTAGTGAGTATGTTGGAGATGTTGGGGAGTACGCTGGTGATGTCCGGTAGTACACCAGTGAGGTAGGAGAATAATAGCTTGGCGACCTTGGGCTGTAACTAGGGCTTTTGGGGTTGTAATTGGGAGAAGTGGGGTTGTATGAAGGACTTGACGTTGGAGAATATGCCAGGCTAGTCGGTGAATAGCCAGGTGAGTTAGGACTGTACCCGGGCAAAGTCAGGATGTACTCAGACAAAGTCGGGTTGTAACTGAGCGAAGTTGGGTTGTACTCATAGGAAGATGAGCTGAACCTGGACGAATAAGGGCTGTATGATGGACTTGACGTCAGAGAATATGCCGGGCTTGTTGGTGAATAGCCCGGTGAGCTAGGACTGTACCTGGGTGAAGTCGGGTTGCACCCAGGCGAGGTCGGGCTGTACCCGGGCGAATTCGGGCTGTAACCGGGCGAAGTCGGGCTGTACCCGGGCGAATTAGGGCTGTAACCGGGCGAAGTCGGGTAGTACCCATATGAAGAAGGGCTGTACCCGGGCAAAGTCGGGCTGTATCCATACGAAGACGGGCTGTACCAAGACGAAGTCGAGCTGTACCTGCGAGAAGTCAGGTTGTACCCAAACGAAGACGGGCTATACCTAGACAAAGTCGAGTTGTACCCGTTCGAGCTTGAACTGTATCTTGGTGATGCACTTGGCGAAAATGTAATGCAGTACTTAATTTGTTCGCCATCTCTAGTCTCAGTCTTGATGCAAGCATGAGAAGGGGAGGGTAAGAAACCAGGTGGCATCTGGTGCAAACCAGAGAATGAATAGTCTCCCATGTTGTTTTTCTTAGGGTAAGGGCCAACCTCCTTGTCTTCTCTTATCCTTTTACCAGAGATGATCTTGACACACTTGCTATCAAAGCTGCTCTCCAAATCTGTACGATCTTGTATGTTCTCTAGATTTGGCCTTTGAGACACATTCTGTATTTGGAAAATAGCTCCAACCTTCATTCAATGTGTGTCATATAAATTAAATTTGTAAACAGAAAAGGGTAGAATAAAACATGAAGAATTACCTGCTTAATGTCACAGGATGGTAGAGACACTGGTCTAGCATGCTGGTCAACAGTATTCTGCACACCATTTCCCTGGATTTGATAAGAAGTTCAGAGTCTATAATAATTACCTATATATAAATAGCTAAAGAAAGAAAATCACGACATGAACAATGTTACAGATGTAAGAAACATACTGCATAGGTGTTACCTACATAAATAACTTTTACTAATTGGTTTACATATGTGTACCAATAATGGGAATTCAGTTCAAAGTTCAAACCAATTTTCCTGGAAATGTTCCTAAGCTTCGTATAGTCTACTACTAGTTTCAATGGTAAAATAAGTACTCGACAAAATCGCAAGCAACCTGTTAATTTAAGGTTTGAGTTAGCTCATCATATAGGCAAAGAGCTTATTGATGAATGGAATTACACAAACAACAGTGGGATAATGTACAGCTTTTGACATTAAGATCTCAAATACTAGGAAGTCGGATACAATGCTCAAAGGGTAGAGGCATAGCAGTAAATTGAATGAATACCTCCAAGAAGAAGTATTATCTGTACTACTACTAATTACTTACTATGACGTACGATAGATAACATTTATTAGGTAGGAGCATGATAGTTCTTCAAGATCCTCAGACTAAAATAAATGGAATTCTTATGTCTTTACTCTTTGTATTTAATTAATGCCTCATTTAGGGATCAAGTTTTGGTTGAAGGGCATATATCCGGTTATTGTGAAAAGTTTAGAAAAGGATGAAAAAGGAAAATTAAAAAGAGCTAGTGCTATACATACCAGTTGGCAGGGAGTTTCTAGAGAAGCCAAAGGAGGTATAAAACTTCCCCAGGGACCAAACATGGGTCCTGACAATCACAATTTCAGGACCAAAGAAGATACAAAATGGTCAAAACGTATGTTAATTAATCAAAGGCAGAAGCAACAGCTTTTTTGAGATTAAATATAAGTGTGTCAAATGGCTAATTATAAATTGGCCAACAATGTGTAAAGCTAGCTTACAAAATTAAACCCATTTGGCTTAGTAATATATCTTATGTCATTTGGGAAGGTTGCCATATTTTTGGGGTCTATTTGTATTTACTTGTGAGGTACAAATCAAGGGTATCATGTCTTATCCTGATTTTCTCTTCTGCTGAGACTTAAACCCTAACCCTATTTTGTCTTCTTAAGTTATTCATGTAGAAAAAGAAAAACTTCAAAACGTCTTGTGCTATGAAAAACAATTACCTAAATTCCTTTCTGACAACTCAGTGCAATGCTCAAATGGCTTAGCGTAGTGACCCAAGATTTGATGCAATCTCATGTCCTAATAAAAGTACAGTAATTCTTGTTAAAGAAAAATGAAAAGACAAAGAAACTGATCAAAATAGAGCATTTTTTTTTTTTTTAATGATCGGTCTCAACAATCCCTGCTTCGATAACACAAACAAAATTTGATAACCATAGATTAGACTTAAAGAAATATGATTAAACCACCAAATTAAAAAATAATAGAGTAGTTATCTAAACATAAGGTCGTTTCAATGGAAAGAGAAATTTGACTCACAATATCAGAATCAAAATTTTCCAAAAACTCTCCGCTCAACACATGACGCTCCCTCGCCTCCGGTTTTCTATCCTTCTCCATCTATTAGCGCAGCCAAAATGCGAGCGAGAGTCGAGAGCACCGAGAGAGAGAGAGAGAGAGAGAGGGAGAGCGAGAAGATATCGGCAAAAACAAAGGTTTTGGTTTGCGTTTCATCGAGCGCGCTCGTTTGAGGCAAAAACAAAGGTTTTGATCAGCCGTACTTGTTTTTTAATGAGGCAGAATTCCGTATATGAACCTCAAGATGTTAATATTATAATTCCCTAGCGTCCTATTCCACAAAAAAAATTATGATCCAATGTGTTTTCTGTTTCAGAAAAAAAATATTATAACCATTCTTTTAGAAAATATCTCAACATTCTTGTTATTTCAAATTAAACCTAGTTACTCTTTCTTTTTCAAAAAATCCAATCACTTTTTTAGAAAAAAAAACCACTTTGGATGCAAAAAAAAAATTGGTTCCAAAATTAGAATCTGAATTTTTTTTTAATATATCGATACCATAAAAAAATTCCAGTATTCTTTCTATTTTCCTTTATTATTTAATAATACTTGCAATATTAGTACATAACAGAGCCTAAAAATATAAAATGATAAAACTTAGATGCTCAATGTAAAAGGCATAACAACAATCCATAATGCATAATGGGATGTATATTAAAGTTGAGTCCGGTTAGTACGACATTGGTATCAGATGACATCAATTCTAAAAGTTATTGGATAGATTGCAAACAACTAATTTAAACTGTTAAAATCAATTTACTTTACTAGTGATGTGTTTACATGCAAAAAAAAAAATCGAGTTATTTTTTATGGGTTCTTATAGTACTTAAGGTAGCGGAATTTCAAAATTTTGAAAATAAAAGTACCAAAAGATATTATCATGTGCGACTGAAATCAAACCAAAATATATTTCCAAATCAATAAGCATCATACCTTTAGTTTCTTGTCTCCAAACAAGAAATGAAGGTCCTTAAGATGTAGGGTTGTAGCCTCCACCTCCTTGTTGATGCTAATGGTGGTTGACGTCTTGCAGCGCCTTGGTAGTTGATATGTGTGTGTCATAGAACGTTTTGCATCAAGATGAGACTCCAAAGTAGAAGTCATCCACGGTATCCACTAAGAAATTAATTAGAAACCAAAGTTTCCTCTTGCTAGAGAGTATTAATTTGGTCGCTCCTTAATCTTTATACTCCAAGAGAACTAGATTTTGAACTTTAGAATTTGCGGGTTCTCAACACATAAGAGATGAAACAAGAGAGAGTTTTTGGCAGAACTCCAACTCTCAAAAACGAATTCTCCTCAAAAAGAATGAGAGAGAATATATATATCAAACAAGGAATGTGAATTCTGTTTTCAAAATTAACTCCACGTTCTACCACGTTTTTTACCACGATCTAATTCGAACTAGATTATGTCTCAGAAGGAAAACTTATAGATCTTTCTTTTAGCTTTCCATCCATATATAGTACGCCCAAAACGGACATTGTATGATGGCGTTATGGTCCAAATACGAAACATACGCAGCAGTTTACAGAACATGGCGGTCCAAATTAACCACCACTTTCTACCACATTTTTTACCATGATCTGTTTCTAATTTGGCTTTCTTCTAAGAGGTAAAGTTCTAGATATTTCTTTCACCTTTCCAGAAATATATAGAATGATAAAAATGGAGTTCTTATGAAAGAGATATGGTCAAAATAAAAAATACTGCGCAGCAGTTTTCAGAAAACGTGATAAACTATTTTTGGGTAAACTTTTAATTAAGAAAACAATTCATAAAATAAACATGGGCCATAATTAACAACTGTCATTAGGCTTTGTTCATTGGGCCAAGTTCTATTTTTCCTTATTTGAATTAATCAAATACAATTAATCTAATTAATTGTAGTATCATATATAATTATCTCAAATAATTATATTTCTCATGTTTTGATGAAACCAATTTATTTGTCATGTCATACATGTCAAATAAATTAAGGAGCATTTCTAATTAATTTCTTATAGGTGTGATCCTGTGAGATCTATGTCACATGGCAATGGAATCTGAAACTTTTTTCAATTCCATAAACGACAAGCGGTACCTTGCAATATGCATTGTAGTTACCCAAATAACACAAATGATAAGTACCATACCATATCACGATCTCTAAGCAACAATTGTCTCGTGTCAATTCAATGTCTCATGATATCATGAATAGATCCAAGGTAGGAACGTGTCATCCTTGCAAATCTACTCGTTTCTTGATTCTGAAATAATTCAATAATTATGATTAACTCCTTAATCATATGTGCACATACTTGTATTATTGCATCACTCATTTACATGAGGGACATTAGTATTCTTGATAATTACTATCTTTCCATATGAGAGACACATACTAAGATAGAATCTGTATGACTGTCAGTTACGGACAGCGTTGGATAATACCCACGAATATGTATTCTCTTGTGAGAGAAACAATCATCTCATACCTTAGAATTCCACACACAAATAAAACATTAATGACACTAACACAATCCATATTAAATGTTTTATTTTGGTCACGTCCAATCCCTTGATTTCCATCAGGTATCCATTTGATTAGATTGACAAGCCCTTGCCACATGATCTGCAGAACATGATCATCATCTAATCCAAATGCTAATCTTATACCGATAATTAATGTTCCTTGTTAATTACCAAGACTAGGAACAGTTTAGAGTATTTATTAACTCATTTATAGAGTTCCACAATTTCAAGTCCTCAACTTGAATGATCTATAAGTAATAAATACCAAAGGAACAAAATGATAAACAAATCATTCAATTATATGAACAAAACTTAGAAAACAATCATCCTATGATTGGCTTCTAGATCACAACACTAACAATTTTAGTATCAAGTCAAGCAGTAAAAAATGTTCACAAATAAATGCATTAAAATTGAATTAAAAACTCTCACTTTTGACTGCTTGATTTGATACTAAATAAATTCAAAAATTATTAAATTTGCATGTAAACGGTTTGAATAGTTTGGATTAGGGCTGCAAACGAACCGAACCGAATCGAACTTACCTCCAGTTTGAGTTTGGTTTGAATTAATTTCAAACTAGGTTTGGTTTGAATTAATTTCGAACGAACTCAATTTCAAACCAAATTTTTTACGAACTCAATTTCGAACCTTTACGAACTTTGTTACGACTTATGATTGGTCCATAGTGCGAAATTACAGCACTTATGACTTACGAGTTATGACTTATGACTGGTCCAGAATGCCAAATCAGCTTTGCTGTTTTTTTATTTTCTTGATTTTCTGATGCTGGTAAATGACAGATCTATGTTGCTAGTTTGCTAATTTTCTATATTTTTTTATTTCTGGTTTAGACTATTGTATGAAAAGTTTCTGGTATGACAAGGGATCAGATTAAAAAGGAAAAAAAATTAAACTGGCGTGTGCCATCTTTAAGGCAAAGAGAGGAGGAAATCGTAACAATAAAAAGGGTCATCTATTTGATCTATAGGTTTACTAGCGTGTGCCATCTATTTGATCTATAAAACAAGCAACAATAAAAAGGGTGTGCTTTTTAATTACCCGAGAGAGGAGCAAATCGCAAGAAGGGCAAAGAAACGGCCGGTACCAAGAGTCGCCTCGCCTCACGGCCGGTCCCAATAATCAACCAACAAAGCAGATATCAATAAGGGTCGCCTCGCCTCACCTCACGGCCGGTCCCGATTTGGTATCGTAGCCAAGTAGCCAACATATGGAATCTCTAGGGTTTGGACTTTGGGCTAAGCCAAAAGTTCACAACCAACGATTATGGACTAAGGCTGGTTTTGTTTAATTTTTCTATTTTGGGCTTTGTTGTTGAATTTTTTTTATTTGAGCTTGTAATTGGACCGGGCTTTCTATTTCAGAAGTCAAAATTCAAAGCAATTATAGACTGGACGGCTTATATGTTCATCAGTGAACATAAGTTATCAACAGAAATTAACGGTTCACGTGTGAGTTAATTTCGAACTAAATTTAGTTTGCGAACCTATTTCGAACGAACTAGGTCCAGTTTGAGTTTGGTTTGAATTAATTTCGAACTAAGTTTGGATTGAAATAATTTCGAACAAACTCAATTTCGAATCGAACTTTTTACGAACTTATTCGAATCAAACTCGAATCGAATTATGAACTACGAATTTTTTGTGTAGCCCTAGTTTGGATTCACCATTTGAAGTAAGTCTATAGGTTTTGGAGTTGGGTGTTATATTGGCTAAAATGACACTAATGTTATACTAGCCATATTCATTAATGTCGTGGCATGACTAGCCACACCATGATTTGGATTATGTATCGTGTCGTGCCGTCATTAAGTCATGTTTTCATGTGACGTGTCGTGTTGTGATCAAAATCGTGAAAAATGATTATTTACGCAAATAATTACGGCATGTTAGTCACAACAATAATGATCAAACGTGACGTAACTTGTAACGTTTAATCAAGATTAACTATTTTTCGAATTTTAAGTTTATTTAAGTGTGAAAAAAATCAGTAAAAATGTCAAAAATGTGAAAAATTATAAAAAAATTAAAATAGAGAAACAATGTTGTAAAAAAAATTATGTGTGAAAAAAATAAATGAACCTCCGAAATTTTTATTATTATTTGGAATAAATGCATTATTAAAAAAATCACCATATAAATATTTTACAGTGCTCCCCCTCAATTTTGGAATATATGATAGTTAAACAACAACAAAATATTGAGAAATTTACATAGCACCACTGCATATGTGAATAACACATGCATAAAAGAAAATACAACAACGTAAACATAGATCTCCAATGATAACTTAATAATGCATGCATCACAAGTAGCACAAGGAAGAATCCAAACAAAAATAGTCATACCATACAATTAAATCATAAATCAGTTTTCAAGTCCTACTTAGCATGCAAATCAAATGACCTTAAGTTCATAACATAGCAACCGAGTAGCATTTAACAAACCTGCACACGATAAAAATCCATAAGTGAGACAAGAGAGAGAGAGAGAAGAATCTAGGCGTCACGATGCTCGGAGTCATCGACAGGGTCATCGTCTGAAGTGCTATCATCGCCATCATCACGCACATGCCCACTCGTCGCTCCATAACGTTTCACCCAACGTTTGATAAGGTCAATTTGAGCCTCATCGAGTGCTTTGATGCTCTTGGTATTTTTGCGAACTTCTTTGTGGACATTTTGAACCTCTGTAGATATACCTTGAATACCGGTAGAGAGACTTCTCATTTGGTCCATCATCCAAGCCATTTGTTCGTTCGGGGTTTGTGCTGGAGGGCCTTGAGCCTCTTGAGGTTGGACCAGTGGTGGTGATGGTGGGTTGGCTTCATTTGGATCCCAATATTGATTCAGAAGTGCATTGGGGGCTTTAATCTATTGGTTAACGGGATGGTTGTCGAGGCTGTAACGGGATAAGCCGCTGTCGGATACAGATAAATTCCAACCAATACTGGGCAACTCAAAGATCAAATTTACCGGAGCTAGGAAGTGAAGATCATGTGGAAGGTGGATACCGTTTTTGCGCATGATTTTGTGAATGAGGTGAGCATACGGTAAATTGTACACTTTGCTATTGAATGCATTTCTCATGTGGCGTAGAATGATATATGGAATGTTGAATGTCTTTTCATCCAAGAAAATGAGATGACGCATGTAGTAGATGGCATTCCATTCCATGTTGGTACTGATCTTGGATTTTGGAGTAAGAATGTTGTCGACAAAGAGATAGAGCAAACGGTGAATAGATGGAAGATGAGAAGCATAAAGAGGAGCTCCACCTCTATTGGTACGATGAAACCATGTTTTGTAATTATCGGCTGTATCGACAGCTGACTCGGGCCAATTTCTGAAAAGATAGGTTTCCTCACCCTTATTGGGTATTTCCAACCACTCCGCAAGGTTTGCAAGAGATAAATCAATTTATGTACCGCAAACATAAGAGGTGGCTTGGAACGGAGACGTGGTTATGATGAAATTTGCATAGAAAACCCAGGTAAATAGCTCGGTGAATGGCTCGTTGCAATTTATTAAAGGTTCCTAATCCCAATGATCCAAATATTGGTTAATTTTGGTACCCTTATATGAACTGAACTCGGCGGAATTCTTATCAAAATAGTAGCAGTTGGTCAAGGCACAGGTATCGAATTGTCCAATGTAGTTTGAGTGGGAATTTGCATCCCTAAATAGGTATCGATTGTCTCAAGCAATTCTCAAGTCCGGTAATATGGGGTTAGAAGATTGACCCGTTTCAGTGCTCCTTTTCTTTTGAGGCACGTGTTTAATACCAGTTTTTGGAGGCATCGAAAATGGTGAGAAAGTGAAAGTTTACCTATTGAAGAATGGAGTACCAATCCATACGAGAAGAGCGAGAGAAACACAATGGCAAAAATAGATCGTCGATTTAGTGGTTGGATTGTCGATTTAGTGGTTGGATCGCCGAAGTTGAAGAGAGGGGTTACGGTAGAGAGGAGAGAAAAGAGAGAGATGGTTGATTCTTGTGGGAGAATCGGATAGAGGGGAGAAAGGAGAAGAGAATGCACTAAAATTTTTAGTGATTTGGTGGTTCGTGGTGGCCGAAACAGTGGAGAGAAGGGTGAGGCGGCGGAGAGGAGAAGAGGAGTAGAGGGAAGGGGAAAGGGTGCGAATAGGAAGAAGAGAAAGAAATTAGAAGCGGACCCGGCCTTTTGAATTCTATTGTTAATTATTACCAACGATAATCAATCATTCACAACAATTGTGCTTTGGAGAAATTCGCAAGACTTTGGATTTTTGAAATTGGAAATTTTGATTTTGGAATTTTATTAATCATTACCAACGATTACCAATCGTTCATGACAATTGTGCTCTGTATAAATTCATGGAAGTTTGGATTTCTGAAATCGAAAATGCTGTAATTAATCGTTACAACGATTACCTAATTGTTGTGAACGATTAGGTCATCTTAGCATTTTATGGATCTATTTTAAGCATGGATTTGATTAAATGGTTGCTATGCTTCCTATCTAAGATGCATATGCACAAATTTAGGGTAAGATTTAGTCCTGAAGTTCAAGCATACCTAATTTAAAACCTTAGTTTGTGTTGTTGAGGATGTTGGGATTTCACGTGTATGCCTATATGGTGAGAATTTAAAATTTTCCTATCACCACTTGGCTCAATACACAAAAGATCTTATTTATACGACAAAAGCAAACAAGATTTTCAATAAACTAATGTGTACTAAATTAAAATAAATTAATCTTATCTAATTTATTGCTAAAGAGGATTAAAACATTTACCTAAAGAGATTGTCAAATCTCTTGATGGAGAGAAGCCGATTTCCCTTCTCTTTCTCGTGTTCTTCTTGGAAGCGCCTCTTGGTTCACCTTGAATCTAAACAACGAACTAACACACCTCTTAGATAGATGGATGTGAAGTTCAAGGCTTAGATCCAACCACCTCTTGATCTTCAAATTAACAACCTATTTGATTTCTTGGTGGCTAAACCTATCAAGAAGAAATTAGAGAAGATATTGAACCACTAGAGTTTTGGCCTTGAGCAAAGGGGATTGCTACAGTAATTTCGACTAAGTGCTACAGTAATTTCGTCCAAGTAAGGAGCAGAAAAATTATATGTCTTTTCCTTAATTACACCCCTTTAAATAGGCAAGGGTTAGGGCAACTATTTGTGTAATGTTTAAATTAATTACACAAATGCCACTAGTCTTGTTTAGCCATTTTATAATATCTTTAATCTCATCTTGTGATTGGTTTAATAAATTAATTTATGAATAAATAATATTAATCATATTATTCTATTATGCAATATTCTTATTATTCTTATATGCATTCAAACATTATACCAAATAATATTTGCATAACTTCACAAATTTATTTATGATCTAAGCATGTCATATTATGACATTTTATTTTATCATTTCATCTCATGTATTTTATCTTATACATCATTATGAAATATAAAATACTTGTTGTTTCTCTTCAGTTGGTGTGACCGTATAGAGGATTTATGTCATCTTGGCAATAATATAAAACTTTATATTATTGACTATAAGAGGTTCTATCATTACATTATAGTTATCCAAATGACATAATAATCATTCACTCAATCCACTAATTTCGTGTCTATCCTTGTCTCATGATATTATGAATAATATGCAAAATAGGATCATGTCATTCTTGCATTATATTATTTTCTTGGTTTCTCAAGTGAATTATAATTATAACTACATCAGTTATATTGCATGCGATATAATTCCACTTTACCAAGGGACCCAGTAATATCATAACTCAAATTGAGGGACAATGATAATATTAACATATAGATTTTTCCTGCACAAGTTGTACACAACGAACTACTATTTTATTCCTATCTGAAGATAGTATTTAAATAGCAATCACATTATATACTTCTCATGTGAAAAACCTACACATCTCATATCTTATATTCTAAAGACACAATAAAAACATTAATGACACAAAACACAATCCATATAATGTTTCATTCATTTAGGTCATGTTCAATATATAAAATGCACATCTTTATATATTCACGTTATTAAATGATAATCCTTTATCAACATTTATAGAACTTCAATGTACTTTAATCAACATGACAATCTTTCTCGGCAATTAATGTTCCTCCTTAATTACCACGATTGTGAACATATTTAGTGATTAAATATTTTTCATCTTAGGAGTTCTATAGTTCAAGACCAAGAGCATATTCCTGAACTCTTCCAAAGATATAACATATAAATCTCAAGGAGCATGAATAATAATATTCGTAATAAAATCATGAACTACATATAAATTATCACTAAAAAAAATAACTTTCAAAACACACATCCTTCAGTCTCCCACTTGTTTTTAAAGTTTTTCATATACATAACAAATGCATAAACTCTAAAACTAAAAGTCCCTTTTAGTCTTCATGCCATTCTCCATGATCTTGTAGACCCATGGACTCGTAATGAATTTCTCTTTTGGCTTGCGATAAAGGCTTAGTGAAGGGATCAGCTGTGTTGCTGTTGGTGTCAACCCATAACAATGAAATTTTTCCTTCTTCGATGAAGTCACGAGTTACAAAGTACTTTCTGTCCATGTACTTTGTTTTGTGATGTGACTTCGGCTCCTTAATTTGCGAAATAGATGCACTATTATCGCAAAATAGCTCCAAGGGATATTCACTGGATGAAACAACGCCTAGTTCCTCAAGAAACTTCTTTATCCAGACTCCCTCTTTGCTAGCCTCTGCGGCCGCCATGACTTCTGCTGCGGTGATTGAGTCAGCCGTAGATGATTGCTTCCAACTACGCCAACTCACTGCTCCACCATTCAGAAGAAAGACGTATCCAGATTGAGATCTTCTATCATCCGGGTCTGTCATAAAATTAGCATCAGTGTAGCATTTTACAATGAGCTCTCTTTGACCACCATAGACAAGAAACTTGTTCTTGGTCCTTTTCAGGTACCTAAGAATATTCTTGACCGCAGTCCAATGATCAAGACCAGGTGAAGTTTGATGACGACTTGTCATGCTTAGAGCATACGCGACATCGGGTCTTGTGCTAGTCATAGCATACATGATGGAACCTATGGTTGAAGCATAGGGAACATTATTCATGTATTCAATGTCTTTGCGTGTTGTGGCATACTGCGACTTGCTAAGATGCACAGACATACTCATTGGTACATTTCCTTTCTTGGACTTTTCCATATGGAACCTTTTCAAGATTTTGTCAATATATACATTTTGACTTAGACCAATGAGCCTACGAGACCTATCTCTATATATCTTAATCCCTAAGATATATTGAGCCTCGCCCATGTCTTTCATTGAAAATATCGTTTTCAATGAGGTCTTTGTTTGCTCCATCAAAGATTTATCATTACCTATCAGCAATATGTCATCGACATATAAGACCAAGAACATAATGTGGCTCCCACTAACCTTCTTGTACACACAAGGTTCTTCCTTACTTTGAATGAATCCAAGGGTTTTAACCTCTTCATCAAAGCGCTTGTTCCAACTCCTTGATGCTTGCTTCAAGCCATAAATGGCTCTCTGAAGTTTGCACACTTTGCCACTATTTTTCGGATCTTCAAAACCTTGAGGTTGTATCATGTACACTTCCTCATCTAATTTTCCATTTAGGAAAGCTGTTTTGACATCCAATTGCCATATTTCATAATCATGAAATGCGGCAATAGCTAGCATTATCCGAATAGATTTAAACATGGCAACTGGTGAAAAAGTTTCATCATAGTCAATTCCTTGGATTTGAGTAAAACCTTTTGCTACAAGTCTTGCCTTGTACGTTGTCAAGTTACCATTCATGTCCATCTTCCTCTTGAAAATTCATTTGTTTCGAATGACTTTCAATCCTTCAGGAAGATCTATCAAGTTCCATACTTGGTTGTCATACATAGATTGTATTTCGGATCCCATGGCTTCTTGCCATGCTTTGGAGTCTTTTCTTTCCATTGCTTCTTCATAGGTCAAGGGATCGTCGGTATCCATTACTAAGATCTCATGAAGACCCATATATAGTTCGGGTCTTCTCTTTTCTCTTGTTGACCTTCTAAGCTTTCTATGTTCTTATGACTCATCTTGAGTTAAACGAACACTCAATGGGGAAGTCTGAGTCTCTTCAACAATTCCTTGTGAAGCTTGACTGCTTGTACTCCCACTGATTAAAGGAGCTTCGTGTGGTATTTCATGATCATCTTGAATCTCATCATTCATCTCATGATCATTCACTAGTAGGTCCTCTTGAGTTTCCTCAAGTGTCATCCTACTACCACTGCTTTTGATTCTTTCGAGAAACTCCTTCTCTAAGAATGTTGCACCCTTTTTAACGAATATAGTATTCGTTGACTTGTGCCAAAAGCTATACCCTTTTGTTTCTCTTGGGTATCCAATGAAGAAGCATTTATCCGCTTTGGGTTCAAGTTTTGTTGACATCATACGTTTTACGTATGCTTCACAACTCCAAACTTTGAGAAAAGATATATTGGGTGGTTTACCCATCCATAACTCATGTGGTGTTTTCTCAACGGATTTTGATGGAACAATGTTTAGTGTATGAGCCGCAGTTTGGAGTGCATGACCCCAAAAATATAAAGGTAGTTCCGTTTGACACATCATTGAACGAACCATATCAAGTAAGGTTCGATTTCTCCTCTTGGAAACATCATTCCACTGTGGTGTCCCGGGTGAAGTGAGTTGTGGTATGATGCCACACTCTTTCAAATATGTGTTAAACTCATTACTCAAGTATTCTCCTCCACGATCAGTTCGTAGAGCCTTGATTCTCTTGTCAAGTTGGTTCTCTACTTCATTCTTGTATTCTTTGAATTTCTCAAAGGATTCACTCTTGTGCTTCATAAGATACACATAGCCATATCGACTGTGATCATCTATGAAGGTAATGAAGTATTATAACCATCTCTTGCACTAGTACTCATTGGACCACATACATCAGAATGTATCAATTCCAATAAGCCACTTGATCTCTCACCTTTCTTCTTGAATGGTGATTTGGTCATTATTCCAGTTAAACAAGATTCACATGTTCCAATTGTTTTTCCATCAAGCAAACCCAGAAGATTTGCTTGCTGCAATTGCTTTACGCGTTTCTCATTTATATGACCAAGGCGATAGTGCCACAAGAGTGTCTCATTCATTTGAGACATCTTGAGTCTCTTGTTACTGATATTCAATATATGTTTATCCTCACCTAAATCAAGCAAATATATTCCATTTGAAATGAAAGCATTTGCATAAAATAGACCATCATTTTCAATAACCATACGAGAGTTATTTATTACAAAAAAAAAGCCTTCTGCATCCAAGCATGATACAGATATAATGTTTCGAAATACTGAAGGAACATAATAAACATCTTTTAAACTTAAACAAAGACCACTAGATAAATGAAGATCAAGGGTGCCCACAGTGATTGCATAAACACTTGCACCATTTCCAACCTTCAACACTACCTCTCCTTTGGAGAGAGGTCTCCTATCCCTTAGTGCCTGCACATTAGAAACTAAGTGAGCACATGATCCGGTATTCATTACCCAATCTTGGATAGTTGTGGCTAAATTTAAATTTAATTCAATAACAAGTATACCTTTAGGGCGCTTGTGTTCAACCTTGCCTTCATCCAAGTCACGTTTGTACTTGAGGCAATTCATTTTGAAATGTCCCTTCTCATGGCAATAGAAGCAGTGTCTGAGCTAGGAGAGTTTCTTTTCTTACTTCCCTTGGAGGTGCTCGCTTGAGCTCCTCCACTTTTGCCTTTGAATGAGGGATGCGCCTTACTTGTCTTGTTCTTTGCCTTGCCTTTATTCTTGGCAATCTTCTTGCTACTTGACGCAATGGACAAGACAGATTTCTCCTTTGTCTTTCCCATGTCAACCTCAGCAGTCTTGAGGGCATTATGGAGCTCATTCAATGTCATCTTCTTTTCACGCATATGATAATGCATGATAAACTCCTTGTAGGAATATGGAAGAGACCCAAGAATGATATCCTCAGCAATATCCTCGGGTATTGAAGAATCTAATTTCCCCAACTTCTCCAGATAACCCTGCACTTTGAGAAAGTGCACTGAGACAGATTCACCCCCCATCATCTTGCACCTTGTGAGTGCGATGGTGGTCTTATAGCGCTCCTTGCGAGCACTATCAGTGAACATCTTCTCCATTTGTGCCACAATTTCCTTGGCTGGAGTATCAAGGAACTTTCTTTGCAACTGATCGCCAATACTGGCCAAGATCAGTGTCTGCACAACTCGCTGCTGATCATTCCATTTCTTTTGTTCCTCCTTTTCTTCATCAGTTGGCTTGTCTTTCTCTTTCTCATCTGGGCAATTGCCATCCAGAATGTGTAAGAGATTCTCCAAGCGCAACACAATATTCAGTTTGAGGATCCAATCGGCATAGTTTGACCCGTCATTAGCAAGGGAGTGTTTTTCGACCATAGAACGCAGAAAATTTGAAAGTGTAGACATAGCTACAAAAATTTCATTTTAAGGTATATGTCAGTGTTCATGAATTTATAAAATTTGTATTAACAAAAAATTAAGTTTGTTCGTTTTGTTAATCACTCAAGAACCTTTTTCAATTAAATAGACTCATCTAAAATATTTGTCCAAGTTAGGTATCATTTACCAATCATAACCTTTAAGTAAAACTTAACTTTGTGACTCTTGTCGTTTTCATTAAGAAAGAATGTTCAATTTTCTTAATAAAACTCTCTTTCCCAAAACCCAAGCCTAGATCTTGGTGATTCGTTATAAGAAAACTCATTTTATTGGTCAACAAGTATGAACAAGTTATTTCCACATAATGAGCAAAGTGTGCCTCACACAACTCCCACTCACTTATGGCTTAATAACAAATTCATGCAAGTCCACAATTTCTAATAATTAAGATCACACTCATGCTTATTCCTAATTCCTATCTTAAAGTGATAAAATGAGAAGGAAAGTTATTCTTAAATTTTTCATGGACATAGCATATATATGACTTTGATAATTTTGGTAGGTCATGTATTCATACACCAATACCTATCATAATCATTAAATTATATCATATATATTCACAATCTTCGTGGGTTGTATGGCTCCTGCTTGTTCTATCAATTACCTTGATATAATTCTAAACTACAAGTACCCACCCAATCTTCATTCTATTTTTAGAGCTATTCTAAATTAAAATGAAAAATTACATTTAGAATTACCCAATCCTAAATCCTATGTGGCATGCAAGACTTGAATGATAATACATAAATAGCAACCTAACATCTTTGCCATAATTTAATTATTTTAATTAATTTTTCAATGGCACCTTAGACCGCATTACAAACATTCATACACATTATTCATTATAACACACAAGGCATTGAAAATCTTGAGCCATACTAACCCACAATCCTCCTGCATAGCAAAATTAGTATACATGTGCAATCTTGTCGCACTATTCAATTTTATTTAGTTAATCCTATATCTCTCAATTTCTTAATTCATCTAAATCATTTTAAATCCTAAAAAAATGATTTCTGTTGAATAAACATTTATTTATTAAATGTCATTCATTGTTAATTAAATGTCATTAATGTCATTTATTGTCAATTAATTATCATTAATGTCATTAACTCATTCTTAATTGTCATTATGGCTAATTAAAACCTTTAATGTCATTAATTCATAATTAATTCGTTCTTAATCTGTCCAAAATTTTATTGAGATCTAATATTACAGATTTTGCAAAATAGCCCTTGCAAAAAATTAATATTTCAAGATGATGAGACTGAAAATTATAAAATTTCCAGTTTCGGTCTGCTGCGCACCTGTCAATGTTTTCTATGCTAAAAATTGTGTATTTCGAATAAAAATTCAAGCCATACATTTCTGAAAACTAGACTTTGATACCTTTCTGGATATATAAAGAAATCACGAAAATATTCAGTAGGTTGTGAGAAAATTACATTTGAATCACAGGTTCCAGTGCTGGAGACCTGATCGTAGTACTTCTGTAAATTTAATTTTCACACAAAATCCGTAATATTTTTATATTGAAAAATATAGTTTTTCAGAAACTAGACTTCATTATATTTCTAATGATAGGTGGCTCACAAAAATCCATTCATCCAAACTCAAGTTATTCTATTTTGAATCTCAGCAAAACAGAAAACTGGAGACAGAAAAATCCAGCGCTGTACCTGTTTTGTCATTTTTGTTTACCTTAATAAAACAATCTAAACTCTCTGTTTTATTTTAGAATCTTAATCCACACATCATAAAATAATGTAGAAATTTTTAGATTCACAAAAATTGTGATTCAAAATTACCAAAATGAGTTAATGCCTTAAGGACCTAAATTTTACAGATTTATGAACTAGAAACTTGAGAGATAGTTAACTAAATATTTGTGCACTTAACTTAGCACTAATTAAATAGTCTAATTGTCATAAAATTGAACTCTAGCTCTGATACCACTGTTGGATTTCACGTGTATGCCTATATGGTGAGAATTTAAAATTTTCCTATCACTACTTGGCTCAATACACAAAATATCTTATTTATACGACAAAAGCAAACAAGATTTTCAATAAACTAATGTGTACTAAATTAAAATAAATTAATCTCATCTAATTTATTGTTAAAGAGGATTAAAACATTTACCTAAAGAGATTGTCAAATCTCTTGATGGAGAGAAGCAGATTTTCCTTCTCTTTCTCGTGTTCTTCTTGGAAGCGCCTCTTGGTTCACCTTGAACCTAAACAACGAACTAACACACCTCTTAGATAGATGGATGTGAAGTTCAAGGCTTAAATCCAACCACCTCTTGATCTTCAAATTAACAACCTATTTGATTTCTTGGTGGCTAAACCTATCAAGAAGAAATTAGAGAAGATATTGAACCACTAGAGTTTTGGCCTTGAGCAAAGGGGATTGCTACAGTAATTTCGGCTAAGTGCTACAGTAATTTCGTCCAAGTAAGGAGCAGAAAAATTCTATGTCTTTTCCTTAATTACACCCCTTTAAATAGGCAAGGGTTAGGGCAACTATTTGTGTAATGTTTAAATTAATTACACAAATGCCACTAGCCTTGTTTAGCCATTTTATAATCTCTTTAATCTCATCTTGTGATTGGTTTAATAAATTAATTTATGAATAAATAATATTAATCATATTATTCTATTATGCAATATTCTTATTATTCTTATAATGCATTCAAACATTATACCAAATAATATTTGCATAACTTCACAAATTTATTTATGATCTAAGCATGTCATATTATGACATTTTATTTTATCATTTCATCTCATGTATTTTATCTTATACATCATTATGAAATATAAAATACTTGTTGTTTCTCTTCAGTTGGTGTGACCGTATAGAGGATTTATGTCATCTTGGCAATAATATAAAACTTTATATTATTGACTATAAGAGGTTCTATCATTACATTATAGTTATCCAAATGACATAATAATCATTCACTCAATCCACTAATTTCGTGTCTATCCTTGTCTCATGATATCATGAATAATATGCAAAATAGGATCGTGTCATTCTTGCATTATATTGTTTTCTTGGTTTCTCAAGTGAATTATAATTATAACTACATCAGTTATATTGCATGCGATATAATTCCACTTTACCAAGGGACCCAGTAATATCATAACTCAAATTGAGGGACAATGATAATATTAACATATAGATTTTTCCCGCACAAGTTGTACACAACGAACTACTATTTTATTCCTATCTGAAGATAGTATTTAAATAGCAATCACATTATATACTTCTCATGTGAAAAACCTACACATCTCATATCTTATATTCTAAAGACACAATAAAAACATTAATGACACAAAACACAATCCATATAATGTTTCATTCATTTAGGTCATGTTCAATATATAAAATGCAC
The DNA here is from genome assembly GCA_025461125.1 of Carex kokanica. NCBI lineage: Eukaryota > Viridiplantae > Streptophyta > Magnoliopsida > Poales > Cyperaceae > Carex > Carex kokanica. Next base: position 48,039 of record JAJGRX010000170.1, read on the forward strand.
ATATTTATATATTCACGTTATTAAATGATAATCCTTTATCAACATTTATAGAACTTCAATGTACTTTAATCAACATGACAATATTTCTCGGCAATTAATGTTCCTCCTTAATTACCACGATTGTGAACATATTTAGTGATTAAATGTTTTTCATCTTAGGAGTTATATGGTTCAAGACCAAGAGCATCTTCCTGAACTCTTTCAAAGATATAACATATAAATCTCAAGGAGCATGAATAATAATATTCGTAATAAAATCATGAACTACATATAAATTATCACTAAAAGAAATAACTTTCAAAACACACATCCTTCAGAGGATTTAGGGGCTTGGTGAAAATATTGGCAATTTGGTTTTTGGTATCAATATGTATAAGTAGTATCTTATCTTTCTCAACATGATCCCTAATAAAATGGTGTTGTATCTCTATGTGCTTGGTTCTAGAATGGAGAACTGGATTTTTGGAAATCATTATGGCACTAGTATTGTCACACATAATTGGTACGTTACGGAAGCGTATTTCATAATCATGTAGAGTTTGGATCATCCATAATAATTATGTGCAACAACTACCGGCCGCAACATATTCGGCTTCTGCGGTGGAAAGAGCAACCGAGGTTTGTTTATGGCTCGACCAAGAAACAAGTGATCTGCCGAGAAATTAGCACGTACCACTTGTACTTTTTCGATCCATTCAGTCTCCGGTAAAATCGGTATCGGTATATCCTATCAAATCTAAGTCCGATTGTTTGCCATACCATAGTCCCAAATTTAAAGTGCCTTTGATATATTTAAGAATTCATTTAATGGCTTTCAAGTGCAATTCTTTGGGATTAGCTTGAAATCTGGCACATAAACATACCGCAAACATAATATCGGGTCTACTAGCAGTTAAATAGAGTAGACTACCTATCATAGCTCGGTATTGAGTAATGTCCATAGGCATGCTATTCAGATCCGAGTCAAGATTCGCATTGATAGCCATAGGTATGGGACTCGTCTTGCTCTCGGTCATTCCGAATTTCTTGATCAACTCCTTTACATACTTGGTTTGACTCACGAGAGTACCATCCGAAAGTTGCTTGATTTGGAGACCTAAGAAGAAATTCAATTCAACCATCATGCTCATTTCAAATTCACTACTCATAAGAGATGAAAACTCCTCGGTAAGTGCCGCATTAGTTGAACCAAAAATAATGTCATCAACATAGATTTGTACTATTAAAATTGATTCATCTCTTTTCTTAGTGAAGAGAGTTGATCATTTTTACCCCTTTTGAATTCATTTTCAATTAGAAAGGAACTAAGTCGACTGTACCATGCTCTAGGAGCTTATTTAAGTCCATAAAGTGCTTTGGTGAGTCTATAAACATGATTAGGAAATGTTGAATCAACAAAGCCGGGTGGTTGTTGAACGTATACTTCTTCATCTAGAAATTCATTCAAGAAAATACTTTTAACATCCATTTGGAATAAAATAAAGTTTTTATTAGAGGCATATGCTAAAAGCATCCGAATGGATTTTAGACGCGCTACGGGTGCGAAAGTTTCTTCATAATCAATACCCTCTTGTTGTTATACCCTTGAGCTACTAACTTAGCTTTGTTCCGAATAACATTTCCATGTTTATCCTTTTTATTCCTAAAGACCCATTTAGTTCCAATAATCATTCGGTCATTTGGTCTAGGTACAAGTTCCCAAACTTGGTTCCTTTCAAATTGAGCAAGTTCTTCTTGCATGGCACAAATCCAATTTGAATCAATATTTGCATCTTTAAAGTTTTTGGGTTCAATATTTGAGACGAAGGCACAATGATCAATCATTTGGTTCAATCCCGACCTTGTCCTAACCCCTTCCCTAGGGTCCCTGATTACATTAGAGAGAGAGTGAGAGGAAACTTCCCTTAGGTCTTCGGGAGGTTGATACTCGAGTTGTGGAGATGGTGCCTCTTCGATTTGCATTGACTCATTCAATGGATTTTCTCCATTGTGTGTTGCATTCTCTTCGGGTTGATTTTGATCGGATGGTCTTTCAATTATATTGATTTGATTTTCAATTTCATCATTCTCGTGAGTGGAAACTTCAACACCTACAATTTCAATACCTTTCTCGACTTTTTGATGAGTAGCTTCATCAATTTAACATGTACGGATTTGATTACAACCCGTTGAGATGCAATGTAAATTCTATAGGATTTACTTGTCATTGAGTATCCTACGAAAATTCCCTCGATGGATTTAGAATCAAATTTTGTAATTTTAGGTGATTCATCGAGAACGAAGCATTTCGAACTGAATACTCTAAAGTGCAATATTTTTGGCTTGTATCCCTTCCATAGTTCATATGGTGTTTTCTTCAATATCAACCTACTAACGTGATTGATCACGTAACAAGCCGTATTGACCGCCTCGGCCCAAAGGTGTTTGGGCAAGGGGTATTCATTTAGCATGGTTTACGCAAGCTCTTGTAATGTTCGGTTTTTTCTCTCGACAGCCCTGTTTTGTTGAGGTGTGCGAGGAGCCGAATATTCATGTATATATCCCCTTTTAGAGCAAAATTCATCAAATTTTGCATTTTCAAATTCCCCCCATGGTCACGTTGAATCCAAATGATTTTTAGACCATTTTCATTTTCAACACGAGTGCAAAATTTATGAAGTTTTCAATTGCTTCATCCTTATGTAGTAGGAATATAACCCAAGTAAAATGACTATAGTCATCTACAATTACAAATGCATATTTCTTTTTAGCCAAACTAGGTACACTAATTGGTCCAAACAAATCAATGTGAAGTAATTGCAATGGTTGATCGGTTGACACCATGTCTTTGGACTTGAAACAATTTTTGGTATGTTTACCTTGGACACAAGCGTCACATAATCCTACAATTTCTAATTTGTGGGTTGGTAAACCACGGACAAGATCTAATTTAACCAATTTTCTAATTGAATCAATTGAAATATGACCTAATCTACGGTGCCATAACCAAGATTCAGTTGTTATGGTGCTTAAACATGTCTCACCTGATAAGCCTAAATTTCATATATCTTTTAAGTAGGATTTGGTCTCTAAATCTATCCCCTTTTGTTGGTTTAAAGCCATTTAGTTTAGATAATGCACCAAGTTTGAGATTCTGCTATGTTTTCATGTATTTTCAGGTACTAGAAGCAAATGGGAATAATTTGGAGCAAGTTCGGACACGATCGGAAGCTAGACGGCATGTAGAGGCAAGTAACAGAGGAAAATTGCGACCTGCAATAATTTATTGCGACCCACAATAACACAACTTCTACTAAAACAGCTCACTGCCACAATTTTGCACCATTATTGCGACCTGCGATAATTTATTGCGACCCACAAATTCTTCACTGCTTCCGAATTTTCAGCTGCTACAAACCCAGAATCGTTTTATAACCTAGACCCTTCTTCCCCAAGGGGGGAGGCCACCATTTTTACACACACTTCTTTAGAGCTAGGAGCAACCTCAAGAGCTAGGGTTGGAGATTTAAGGCGATTTGGAGAAGGAGAAGCTCAAGGGAGAAGAGATTTGTGCTTGGATTTGTATTCTCTACTCTATTTTTCCCTCTCTAGGCTTTGGTAACAAACTGTTTATCCCATTTGTAACTTTTTGCGCCCTTATGAGAGGCTAATCTCCTCTCTAGGGGCGATGGCATGTAAAACTCGAAACTAGGTGCACTCTTTCTTACTCGATTTGTGGATTTTATTGACTATTAGCAATTTACTCTTTTAATGCTTGATTTATGCATGAATTGTGTGGTTTAACCTTACTCCTCCAATACATGGATTTAGGGACTTTTCAATGACTAAAAATCACTTGCATTAACTCCCCGAACAAAAAGAGTAAAGAATAGGTTATTAGGACAAAGTACTTAACCGAGAAGTCCGAGGTAACCTAAAAGTACGATATTAGCACACGAAGTACTTAACCGTGAAGTGCACGCTATTATCACTTTAGATAGAACACCCACGCACGCTTTAGAAACACGAATCGAGTAGATTTAGACCCTAGTGGATAGAAATGCCAAAGCCCCTGGAACTCCTACACTTGAATCAAACCCAAAACATTTATTATTTGCTTCTTTCAACTTAATTAGATTTAGAAACCAACTCAAACTTTGTCTGTCTAGCTTAATGAATTGGTGAGAACCAGTACTTTACGAGTTGTCCCTGTGGATTCGACACCCGAAATACTACTTGGCAAGATTGTATGCTTGCAATCAAATTAGGTGTATTAGGGTTCATAATAAGCTATAGAAAAAACACGAACATCACCAGAGTCAAAATGAGTAAGGTATAGATAATAAATATTCTTCTTTCTCTTACCCGTGTACACTAACGTGTCATCCGAAGCTTTAACTAAGATTTAACATAATAACCGGCTTCACATAACTTACTAACACTAAGGAAGTTATAGTTTAACCCATCAACAAGGTAGACATCCGATATGGTTAAGTTTTGGTTACCAACCGAACCTAACCCAATAATCGAACTCTTTCTTTGGTTACTACCGAAAGTAACCAACCCACCATCATATGGTTTTAAAGATTTGAAATTAGATTTATCACCGGTCATATGGTGTGAGCATCCACTATCGATGATCCAAGCATTTTCTTTATTAATAGTAATCAAACACAGCTACAAGAGTATATTGTTACACCAGAAAGGTATAGTACAAAGTTTCAGTACAGTAAACTGTATTTTTTAACCTTAAATACACTTTCGGTTCAGATTGCAAGTATACAATCCTATCGAGTAGTATATTATCGGGTATCGATCACAGGGACGGTTCAAGTCTTGACTAGAATTCTACCTAAATTAAATAAAGACTAGAAGTTCAAAAAAATTGGTTTTGGTGTTTTACGTGTCCTAACAGTTCAATAACAGTAATCAAATGCAAGAAAGTAAATTGACTTGGTTTTAATCAATAGTAAAAAAGCATTTCCAGGGTTATGACTTTATCTCAGTTCTGCCTCGAGGTACCCGGTCCGTGTAGTGTCCTACACGGGCCGTGTCCAATGTACACGGGCCGGGTACTGTCATACACGGTCCGTGTGGCCCCCGAGTGAATGCAGCAGTTACTGCTTCTTTGTGTTGTTCCTTTATGTAGGGTTCTACTGACCAGACCTAATGTTCCTAAACCTCAACTATTGTTTGTTGGTTCATTAACTTGGTATGGAATTGCAATATGTGCCCTCGTCGGGTTCTAGACCTCAACTGTCGTATGTTGGTCCGAGTTACCTAGTTGCTTGTTTGGTATACTAAAGGTGACCTCATTCCGTCGATATGAGGAAATGTTCACCTGTCGGCTACTACTTGGTTTCACCTTCCGGATCACTAATCCTACCTCATGTACTTAGTTTGGTTGAGAGATTATAAGGGCCAAAGTACCTTCTAGATGTGCGCATACATCTAGTGGTAAACCAATAAAAATCAAACAATTTAATCCAAGCAATTAAAATCAAACACAATCAAGCAAACACAAATTTCAACAAAAGAATCCAATAACTAACATGCAAAACAAAACATTCGATTACATCACAACCCTAGAAACTAAAAGTCTACTCAAACATAGTTCTAAAACAGATAAAAGAAATAATAAAAGAAATAGCCATGACAAAACCCGAAGAACAAATAAGATCCGTCGAAAACTCGCGTCTTTTGCTTCTCAACTTTGTCTCCAAGCTTAGCCGCCAAGACCAAACCCTAGAAATTGCTTCTCTACTCCAGAATGAATTCTCTGGTGCAAGAAATCCCGCTTATAAGCTTTTGTGGTCAGTGTAGAATTGTTTGAGAGAGCTACACGGTTTATTAGGGATCAAAAATCTATGTGGAAAACATTGAGAGAGCTACACGGATTTTTGTTAAATATCCGTGTAGGAATATATACACGAATTTTGATAATATATCCGTGTAGGAATATATACACGAATTTTTGATAATATATCCGTGTAGAAATGGTAGAAATGTACACGGATTTTATTATAAATAGCCGTGTATGATTATTTAGAGAGCTACACGGATTAATAAGTATAAATCCGTGTATAAAAGCCTGTGTAGGGTTTTAATTAGTATAAAAGGCCTTCTCCTTCCAGCGCCGCGCGTTTTGATCAAGTCTTTTATGCCACTGTCTCTTTGTATTGAGCTTTAATTTTTCTGATTTCTACGAATTGAGGCCAGCAGCTGGGATCTGAGATCTTTGAAGTTTGTATTTTCTCCTCTCCATCTTTCTAAGGTTAGTATATATATTTAAATCTTTTTCTTCCTCTAATTTTCTGTTAATTATTATTGCTTATTTAGGTCATTTCATGCATGCTTGATTTCTTAATTAGGTAATGTAAATAATTAGTGTATTGTGGTCCAATAACCGACCTATAGATGCTTTTAGGTCCATGCCCGTTCAAAATTAATCCAATAGGGATTAATTTTGGATAGTCCCCGTTTTGGGACTGCTCTTTGAATATTGTCTCATTTAGGATGTGAACACATATTAGCGGAATTTAATTAGTATTTGAGGAAAGTTCGACAATATTTTCCCTTATTGCTTCTACGAGTATGTGGTTTGCACGAATACTTGGGGAGTTAAGGAGAAATGCTACCGAATTTTTCTCAAATACTAATTAAATCTCGCTAATATGTGTTCACATATGAGACGTAATATTCAAAGAGTGGGTTAGGATTGTAAACCGGCCCTTTGTAAGCCCAAAATTTGGTACAATTTATATGTTGATCATGCATGATTAATTGATCAAATCATTTTTTTAATTTAATTTACAGATGGATCGAAGTTGGATGTATGAATTGCGACGTGACAGTGAAGAATATTTGGTTCGCGTTGATGAGTTTATAAAATTTGCTGAGATGTATAGAGTGAAGAAAAAAAAAAGACATTTTGTGTCCTTGTAAAGATTGTAAATTTTTTTTAAGATTTGGGGACTCCGAAGAAATTAGAGCTCATTTGATTTGTCGGGGATTTAAGAAGAGATATACATGTTGGATCATACATAGTGAGAAATTTGGGGAAAGTAGTAGTACCAATAAAGATTTTAATCGTTGTGAATTGAATAATGAGAATGTAGAAATTTCTGATAATTTTGAACTTGATTGGAACGAGAATTATGAGAATGTCGAAAATTTTGATAATGTTGAACCCGGAAACGATGATGATGAGCTGGAGATGAATTTTGATGAAAATGTAGAACACGAGTTTACTGAAAATCTGAAGGTAATGTTATGTGATGTGGAAGATGAAATTAGCGATAAAAATTATGATAAATTTCAAAATTTGTCTAATGATTCCAAAAAGCAGTTGTATCCCGGGTGTACCAAATTTACGAAACTATTAGTTGTGTTAAAAATTATTAAAATTAAAAGCAGACAATGGTTAGAGCGATAAGAGTTTCACGTCCTTATTACAGCTTTTACGAGAAATGCTCCCAGATAACGAGTTACCCGGTACAATATATCAGGCGAATAAGTTGATATGTCCAATGGGGTTGAATATCAAAAGAATACATGCATGTCCGAATGACATTGTATTGTATCGTAACGAGTACGAGGCCATGCATGTTTGTCCTAAATGCAGTGTTTTACGGTATAAACGTAAGACCAGGACACTGATGATTGTAACGAGGACAAAAAGGGCCGGCCTCCGGCTAAGGTGTTGTGATATTTACCGATAATACTGAGATTCAAACGGTTGTTTGTGAATTCCAAAGATGCAAAATTATTGCGTTGGCATGAAGAAGAGTGCAAAAATGACGGTAAACTAAGGCACTCGGCTGATTATCCTTAATGGAGAAACATCGATAGACATTTCAAAGAATTTGGTTCCGAAATGAGAAACCTTAGGATTGTGGTGAGCTCAGATGGAACGAGTCCGTTTGGAAGCATGAGCAGTCGGCACAGTACTTGGCCAGTTCTTTTATGCATCTACAATCTTCCTCCTTAGTAGTGCATGAAACGCAGGTATATAATAATGTCATTACTAATCCAAGGACCCAGACAACCCAGAAATGACATAGATGTATATCTCGCACCCTTAATTGAGGACCTCCAAAAATTATGGCGTGATGGCATCTCAGTTTGGGATACGTACAGCAAAGAGGTCTTTCAACTGCTGGCCATGGTGTTTTGCACCGTAAATGATTTCCCCGCGTACGGGAATTTATCGGGTTACAATTGTAAAGGAGCAAAAGAGTGCCCTATCTGTGAACATGACACGCAGGTGCTGAGGTTAAAAAATTGTAAAAAGAATGTATTTATGGGGCATCGTAGGTTCTCCCTATTAGTCACCCATATCGTAAGAAGAAGAAGGCATTCAACGGGAAAATCGAGCTTGGAATGGCCCGTCATCCATTAGACGGGAAGAGTGTCTTCAAGCGGGTAAAAAACCTTGATGTTGTTTTTGGAAAATGTGTCAAAGCACCACTAAAGAATATTTGGAAAACAAGGTCCATATTTTGGGAGCTACCGTGCTGGGAATATTTAGAAGTGAGACATTCTCTAGATGTCATGCATGTTGAAAAAAATGTCTGCGACAGTTTAATTGGTTTATTATTGAACAGTCCGGAGAAGACTAAAGATGGTATTAAAGTTCAAAAAGACATGGTAGAAATGGGAATACGACCCGAGCTTGCACCGTAGGAGAAAGGGAAGCGCACATACCTACCCCCCGCACTGTGCATAATGTCGAAGAAAGAGAAAACAAGCTTTTGTGAATGCCTTCATAGTATTAAAGTCCCATCAGGGTATTCTTCGAATATTAAGAAGCTGGTGTCGATGAATGACCTAAAATTGCTTGGTATGAAATCCCACGACTGTCATGTTTTAATGACACGATTCCTGTTGCAATTCGGGGAATTTTACCGAAGCACGTTCGTCAAACCATTACGAAGCTTTGTTTTTTCTTCAATGCAATTAATTCCAAAGTGATAGACCCTCTAAAATTGGACTCTTTGCAAAAGGAGGTCGTTGTTACTCTTTGCCAACTTGAGATGTATTTTCCGCCATCTTTTTTCGATGTTATGGTTCACCTTGTTGTTAATCTTGTGAGAGAAATTAAGATTTGCGGTCATGTGTTCCTGCGGTATATGTATCCATTCGAGAGATACATGGGCATCTTGAAAAACTACGTAAGTAACCGACATTGACCCGAAGGTAGCATTATAGAAGGATATTCCACAGAAGAGGTGATTAATTTTTGCACCAACTACATGGCCGGTGTGGATCCTATTGGAGTTCCAAAATCTCGATACGAGGGAAGGCTCCAAGGAGTCGGGACAATTGGGTTGAGAGCCGTAGTTGCTGATATAAATGAACTACAAAGGGCACATTTTACTGTACTACAGCACATGACAGATGTTGCTCCCTATATAGATGAGCACATGACAATCCTTCAATAACAAAACTACACGAGAAGTCAGAAGTGGCTTACTAACGAGCATAATTGTTCTTTTATATGATGGCTAAAAGAAAGAGTGAAGTAACACCCCGTACCTGAAATTGTTAGACTGCTGGGTGAAGGACCCTAAATTGTTGTTTGAACATTCCAAGGATACGAAATTAACGGATATACGTTTTACACTAAATTCCAAAGTGATAAGAGCACGATGCAAAATAGTGGGGTGACGTTGCCACCAACGTCTCAAGAATTCAGTAGAGTCCTTTGTTATAACTTTGTGTCATTCAAACAAAATTATAACTCCGAATGTACATCACTTGGTCTTTTGCTATAACAAATTTTTCTATTAACAGTTGGAGGTGGAGGAGGAGGTCAATTCGGGTGCCCGGAGGGTCGAAAGACAAAATAATTCCTTGGCCGCAGCGCTCGAGAATCCAGAACACACGGGTCGAGTAAGGGGTGTAGGGGCCTGCAGGGGCTGGAAGGAGGTGTTCCGAGTGGAGGGACCAAAACCTCGAAGAAAATCTCATGCCAAAGTTAACAAATACGAGATAGTTGCGCAGATACGCACGGAGGTCAGCAAAGAGTACGACACAAAGCTGGCTGAGTGGAATCAAGATTGTTGAACCAAATTATATCTCTTACGCAGCCATCCGAGCAACTACCTCCCATTTCGTCGAGAATTCGGCGAAGTAGTCAAGCATCCGGGACTTGCTAACCTTGTTCATAGTCTAAAGGTAATTAATTCCTGTTTGTAACCTTGTTAGACAATATCGCACCATTAAAAATAACAACTTTATGATAATTGCAGGACCCCAGAGCATGCGACCTCGTCCTGTGGCAGGGTAGTGTTCCTCTGACCATTGCTAAGGGCGTTGTACATCCAGGAGCCCCAAGTGTACACCATGCTCAGCTAAGGCCCGACCATGCATGCGTGCAGGTTGACTTAGTCGTGAAGGGATGGGGGCGCGTACCTCTTCCTATCCCTACCGACGAAATGTTTATACTTGATGATGCCCGGACGACATTTGTCCAATGGCCCAAGAGTCAGATTATTTTAGATCAGGTAATCTCTAAATAATTCATTTCTTTTGTTACATTCAAATCATTCTTTTTGAAATACTTGAAGAAGGTTTCAAATTTGATATAGACATGAGGAGATGATGTCACCGGTATGGAGGGACATGGCTTGCGACGTCAGGGCTGACACGCCAGAATCACCAGACCGTCCTATGGTCACCGAAGAAGAATACAGTCGTTTGCCCAGTGATTTGCGCCTTCTCCACGACCGCTTGATGTCGGCACCCGAAGGCATGAAGGATATCATCATCTCTGTCCCACCTGGGATGTTTCTACACGAAGGCAGGGATCTCGTGCTGTCGTTCAAAGACTTCAAGGACCTTCTCCACTACTCGTCATCTGATAAATGGCTCGATGTGTCATTCATCACCATTTTCCTCATGTTAGTGACAAAAAATTATTTTCATTATTGTATAGAACTCAAATATATATTCTAATGTAAAATGATGAGTTTTCAGGAAGCTAGTCCGAAACTGTGATGAGATGGTACAAAAGAAGAACTTGTGCATATTTCTGGACCCCGAGAAAGTGAGTGCTACAGCACTGAAATGTTATCTGGATATGGCTATCGAGTACATGTGTTCAACGATGCATCGTGCTAGGGAGGAGGAGGAGAAATTCATTCTCGTGCCATACCACCAGAGGTTAATTCTAACCTTAACTTATGTATTGTTTATATTTTAATTAAAGAATTGGATAAAGGAAATAAAAGTGAAACATAAAAAAATGAAATCACACCATCAACCATAGCAAACACTTGTGTCACTATTATATGCTAAAGTACTATAATTCTTCTCCTCCCACAGCAAACACTGGTGTTTGATTATCATTGCGCCTTACCTAAATGCGAGCATAATCGTTGATTCTTGTAAGCCCAAAGGAAGGATCGCAATTGACAAGTGCAAAGATATCTTCCCTTATGTCACTAAGTAAGCAATAATAACTCACTTGGTTTGAATTTTTTTCAATTAAATCAAATTATAAAATTGCTAATTACATTCACTCAATTTTGTAAGGGCTTTTCTGAAATATAGATTGCAAAGCACGCACCAGAAAAATAAGTTGAATTGGAAGTGGATGATGGTGAGCACACTTTATGAGTTAATAATTTCATATTTTGTTCAAAAAATTATTGTCATTCTAACATAGGCCGCTAAATGTAAATTTCAGAGCCCGCAACAATTGGAGAGTTGGGAATGTGCTTATTACACGATGATTTTCATGTTTGACTTTGTCGGAAGAATACAATTCCAATTCCCAAAAGCAATATGTAATTCATATTAATTGTTCCTATATAATAGCAATTGATATTTGCAACTGTCTTGCATCTACCATTTCTTGTTACTAACTAATACCAAAATATAATTGTAGAATACGCCAAAGCAACTGCATTACACCAAGGAGCAGATCGACGATGTCAGGTGTATGTGGGCAAGGTGGTTTCGAATGGAATTTTGTAATGCTCAATATGGATTTACATAATTTTGTATAATTTAGTGTATATGAATATTGTATAATTTAGTGTATATGGATTTCTTGCTAATCTGAAAAATATAGATTTCTTGCTATATGAATTTTGTATAATTCTGTAGCAAAACTGGCTAGCAAAACTGGAGGCTAGCCCAAAAACAAAAAATACAAAAAAAAAAAAATTAGTTAATTCTACACGGTTATTTAACTAAAGTCCGTGTATGATAGTTCAGAGAGCTACACGGGTATTTAATACAAGTCCGTGTAGAAAGCGTAATCGTACACGGATTATTTTATAAATGTCCGTGTATGATAGGTATAGCTACACGGATATGAAACTAAAAGTCCGTGTAGAAAGAGTATTCGTACACGGATGTTTAGGTTATATCCGTGTAGCTTGGTAACATGAAGAGCGACACAGGCAGGTCTTTGTACACGGCTGTTTATAAGGTAATCCGTGTAGAAATCGTTATAATCGCACACGGGTAAATATCCGTGTGTAGTTATTAACCTATCCTTACACCCTCACGGTAGAAAATCCGTGTAGCTCCTTCATTTATGTCCGTGTGCAATCTCTTTTTCTGTAGTAGTGTTCATATATTAAAATTTACTTGGTCCACTCATTTTATGTCCCTCCTGATCATATGCCAAACAAACTCGAAAATTATTAAGTTTTATGTGGATGCACATTTCAAGAAAAAGATCAACTTCAGGTTACAATTTAAATTTTAAAGTATTAACTCCAAAGAGATATTGTGCTTGTGGCACCCGAACCCTTCTCTTGCATATATGAATGAGAAATATTGGGGTATATGATAAACTTCTGTATGACATGCATCAGGTAAATTGGCACAAAAAATTAAAGGAAAAGGGTAATTCTTATACATACCACATATGTACTTCAGCTGACCACCTATCAGCATGGGCTATGCTAATGCCCGCCGCACGGGGAACGGACTCCGCTGCTTTTCTAGAAGAAAAGCAGGACCCTTCTCTTCCAAATCCAACAATTCAAAATTCATTGAGATTTGTGCATGAAACAAGTTTTTTATCGAGATACGTGAATGAAAATTTTGAATCGTTAGATTTGGAAGAGGAGGGTCCTCATTTTCTGCTAGAAAAGCAGCAGAGTCGGACCCGCCGCACGGTATGCAACAGGAGAACCAAGGTTTAATGCTTCTTTCAAAAGTGAAATATCCTTGGTACCATTTTCAGCATCACGAAAAGCTCTCTCATAACCTCTTGTTCCCTCAAATGCAGAGTTCATAATATTGACCTCGGAAAATAAGATAGATGAAGAAAAATTAAACTTGATGTCGATTTGTACTCAACCGCTACACTTAGACACTTGATCACTCAAAAGAGAGCAATGTTATCCTTTAAAATTCATAAACTCGGAAATGCTATCAGTTCGGATCGCAAGCGCACAATCCTTATCGAGTAGTATAATCGAAGTCGATCCACAGGAAATATTGGTCTACAGTCTTGAGCGATCAAATCACAATCTTTCGAAAAGCTAGACAAAATCTAAAAATTGAGAGTTGGAATGTGATTAATGTAAATTTGGCAACAATTAATTAAAATAAAGATAGAGATGAAAATTCCTAGAATTTCGGCACACCATTGCTACTCAAACATGTCTATAGGGTTTAGACCATTATAAAAAGTTTGAACAATCAGTCATCTTTCTAGACCATGATGTGGACAGCACCTTAACATATCCTTATATCTATCACATGCCTCACACAATGATTCACCATCTCTTTGTTCAAAATTAGTAATTGCACTTCTGAATTTTGAAGTTTTAGATGGTGGAAAATATTTTGCAATAAACACATTAAACAATTGGTCCCAAGTTTGAATGGAATTGGCCGGTAGGGAAAACAATCATGCTCTTGCTTTATCTATTAATTAGAATTGAAATAGCCTTAGCCTTAGCCTGATTGCTTCATCGGTAACTCCATTGATCTTTATTGTCTCGCATATCCCAAGAAAAATTGACAAGTGAAGATGTGGATCTTCGCATGGAAATCCTCCAAATTGCTGTTGCAAAACCATATTAATGAGAGCAGGTTTGATCTTAAAATTACGGTTCGTAACTGTCGGTGGGTTTATGCTTGAGTTAGGATCATTCGCGCGCGATACGCAATAATCTCGTAGAAGTCTGGGTCTCGCTGCATTCTGAACTCCATTATCACCATTGCCTTCTTGTCCGTTTTAATTGTTGAATGGTAGATTGTTGTGAATTTCCATGTTGACTGAATCTGAGTCTTCTTCGCTTTCTGAGTAACTTGAGCAAGGACTATGGTTGGTCCTTATCGGTGATGGGGAAGCGAATTATCCTCTCCTATTTGCAATCCTCAGGGATCTCCGTAAGGATAATTCGGCCAGCGTGTAGTATCCTAAGAAACAAAAGAAAAGAAAATCTGAAAATTAAACTAAAAACTAAAAAATTAAATAAAAAGAAAATGAAAAATGAAATTGAAAATAAAAATAAAAATGCAGAAAATTAAAAATCTAGGCGTCTCTAATTGATTGGATTCAATGGTCAAAGCAAGGGCGTCTCGCGAGGCCTTGCACAATAAACCGTTATTCCCCAGCAACGGTGCCAAAAGACTTGATCACTCAAAAGAGAGTGATGTATCTTTTAAAATTTAGAAACTCAGAAATGCTATCGGTACGGATCGCAAGCGCACAATCCTTATCGAGTAGTATAATCGAGGTCGATCCACAGGGAATATTGGTCTACAGTCTTGAGCGATTAAATCACAATTTTTCGAAAGGCTATACAAAATCTGAAAATTGAGAGTTCGAATTGTGAACAATGTAAATTTGGCAATAATTAAAAGTAATTAAAATAAAGATAAAGATGGGAATTCCTAGAGTTTCGACACACCATTGCTACTCAATCCTCTTTGATATTCTACTTCTGTCGGGTCTGATTTTCTGTTATTGTTTATGGAAGACACTACATAGGACACTGTGAGTCACTTACGCAAATGATGGGACTTCCATCGAGATACAACATAGGACACTGCAAGTTATCTTACGCAAATAACAGATCTCTAAATACACAAGTTACTACATAGGACACTGTGAGTTATCTTACATAAATGACAAAACTTGGTTTGCGTTTTGTGATTCTGATTTATGATTTCCCCACGAAGGTTTTCTTCACATAAATCTAATGGCTCCCAACGAGGCTAACTCGTCCATCATAGTTTTTCTTACCATTAAAGCACTGTCACTACCCTAACGGATTAAACTAGATCATCGAAATCAGGTGAAGGGAGAATAAATTGCAAAAGCATTTCAATCAACAACAAGAAATCATAATCAACAGAAAATATATATATCAAAGCATCATGAGTAACAAGGTTTACTGCCTAGCCTCTAAGAAAAGAACTTAGCCGCGGAGCGGCATCATTACAACACTCATCTCTTTCTCACTTAATCAAATCTAACCCTAATTACCAAAATTACAAAGATAACTTCTTCTTCTGTCCAGGGGGGCTTTATATAGGAGTGAGGGGACGTTTGGAGTTGAATAGAGGTCAAGAAAACTGATCTAGATACAGCTGTGTGATCAGAGTCAACATGATGATGAATTACGTAGGATTTTGGCTTAGGTTTTGCATATTATCTCACACTTATGTTTATTTAATTAGAGAAAAAGGTCACTGTCACCCTTCTTTATGTTTTATTGCATAAAACAGGTTTTGGGACTATTTCACATCAAATGGAGCAAGAATCAGGTCGATCGGACAAGCGACACTCATCGACTAAGGCCCTGTTACGGTCCGTACCAGTTGATACGGACCTAGCCAGATATGGACCAGGAGATGGTGTGATACGCATTAAAACCCTCAGCGACAAGGTGTGAATACAGACCGTATCACCTGATACAGTCCGTAACCAAGGCGCCCTTTGAGGAATAACTGCCACAAGCGTGTCCAGATCGTGTTTTTTGACCTCCACTCATCTCCAGACGTCCCCTCACTCCTATATAAGGCCCCTGGACAGAAGAGAAATTATCTTTGTAATTTTGGTAGTTAGGGTTAGACTTAATTGAAGTAAGAAAGAGAGGAGTGTTGTAATGATGTCGTTCCGCGGCTAAGTTCTTTTCTTAGGGGCTAGGCAGTAAACCTTATTACTCATGATGCTTTGATATATGTATTTTCTGTTGATTATGATTTCTTGTTGTTGATTGAAATACTTTTGTAATTTATTCTCCCTTCACCTGATTTCGATGATCTAGTCTAATCCTAGGGTAGTGATAGTACTTTATTGGTAGAAAGACTATGATAGACGAGTTAGCCTCGTTGGGAGCCATTAGATTTATGTGAAGAAAACCTTCGCGGGGAAACCAAAAATTAGAACCACAAAACGCAAACCAAGTTCTGTCATTTGCGTAAGATAAATCGCAGTGTCCTATGTAGTAACTTGTGTATTTAAGGGATCTGTCATTTGCGTAAGATAAATCGCAGTGTCCTATGTAGTATCCCAGTGGAAGTCCCGTCATTTGCGTAAGTGACTCGCAGTGTCCTATGTAGTGTCTTCCATTAACAACAACAAGTAATCAGACCCGACAGAAGTATAATATCAAAGTGGATTTAGTAGCAATGGTGTGCCGAAACCCTAGGAATTCTCATCTCTATCTTTATTTTAATTACTTTTAATTATTGCCAAATTTACATTGATCACAATTCCAAAGTCTCAATTTTCAGATTTTGTCTAGCCTTTCGAAAGATTGTGATTTGATCGCTCAAGACTGTAGACCAATATTCCCTGTGGATCGACCTCGATTATACTACTCGATAAGGATTGTGCGCTTGCGATCCGTACCGATAGCATTTCCGAGTTTGTAAATTTTAAAAGATAACATCGCTCTCTTTTGAGTGATCACTGTGGCAGTTATTCCGCAAAGGGCGCCTCTGGTTACGGACCGTATTGGCTGATACGGTCCGTATCCACACCATGTCGCTGAGGGGTTTAATGCATATCACGCCATCTCCTGGTTCGTATCCGGCTAGGTCCGTATCAACTAATACGGACCGTAACAGAGACTTAGTCGATGAGCGTCGCTTCTCCAATTGACCTGATTCTTGCTCCATTTGATGTGAAATAGTCCCAAAACGTGTTTCCTGTAATAAAACATAAAGAAGGGTGACAGTAAGCTTTTTCTCTAATTAAATAAACATAAGTGTGAGATAATATGTAAAATCTAAGCCACAACCCTACGTAATTCATTATTTTGACTCTGATCAACACTTACAGTCAAGTTGACCATGAGATGTTGGATGTCGGACCTACTCAGGTCAGACCTTGACTTTATGTAATTTAGACACCTCCTACCAATTAGAACCATCCTGTGCTTTCAGCTGAATTATACATATTCCCCTTCAGATCCTCAACATATCATTTTTCCATGTAGACCTTACAAAATGCAAAACATCATGAATTTAACCAGTAAAACCACCATAATATCACAAATACCCTCGCAAGCAACAATATGTTGAAAGGATGCTACGAGCTGTCTTAAATTAACAGAATTTATTGGCCTATGCAAAGGGCAGAAATGCAAGTAAAATTTTAAATTAATGGGGATTCTATCGGTACTTAGGTGTTCTTTGAAGGGAACTCGTGATATTCTTGTTTTGCAGGGACAATAATCCTGGTTTTGTACCAACTCTTAGAAAATACCATATTTGCATTAAAAGACGAGGCCTTCGTGAAAAAGATTGTACTTACTTGCACATCTTGCCTGCATGGATGTACAGTTTCACGGACTCATCTGCATCTCCAGGCTTCATATTGTTCAAGTTAACTGGTTCGAAGATGTATGCAGCATGCAGGAACTTGATTGCTGCTTCGAAATAAAGCTCAGCAGTAATTAAGTTTGTCCTGACCAGTTTTCTGAAATAGAATATATAGTTAGCTCCACTGTAACACTACTCTACACAAAGATAACACAGGAAGGCCGCAGTGTTACTGACCAAACCTGTATGGTCTGCTTTTCTGGGGCTTCACTCAGCCAGAAAGAGTTATTGACCGAAACTAGAAGAAGCAAAGAAATGCCAAAAAAAAAAAAACAAGAACAACCAACAAAAAACAAAACCTCGGAAAAGTAAAACCCTACCAGTATATAAACCATAAGTGTTCTGTACAAGCTAAATGCATGACAATTCAAAAAGACTATTATCCAGAAAAAAAAAGAAAATATTCAAACCTTGAAACGATATGCTCTCTGCTCCAAGTCCTCTGCTTCTTTATGAACAGCCATTGCTTGTTTTAGCTTACCTTGCATCTCTTCCGGCCTCAAAATATTATCAACTGTGGCAAATTGCACCTTCTGTTCTTTGTTATCCTTTGGAGTGCAGCGTGCTATATCCATCGCTCGCTTCTTTTTAACTACTAAGCGAGCGATGGATATATACAAGATCCATCGCTCGCTTCTTACTGGGGACAAGAATGCATGACTTTATTTGTCTGCCATCCCTAGTCTCAGGCTTGATGCAAGCATGAGAAGGGGACGGTAAGAAACCAGGTGGGATCTGGTGTAAACCAGAGAAAGAATAATCTCCCATGTTGCTTTTCTTAGGGTAAGGGCCAACCCGGCCCCTTGTCTTCTCTTATCCTTTTACCGGAGATCTGGACACACTTGCTCTTATCCTGTATGTTCTCTGGATTTGGCTTTCCAACACACCCTTGTCTTGGGGCAAGAGGAGGCCTGTGAAACACATTCTGCATTTGGAAAATAGCTCCAACCTTCATTCAACGCGTGTCATACAAATCAAAATCGGAAAA
Organism: Carex kokanica; assembly: GCA_025461125.1. Lineage (NCBI taxonomy): Eukaryota > Viridiplantae > Streptophyta > Magnoliopsida > Poales > Cyperaceae > Carex > Carex kokanica. The sequence goes on from JAJGRX010000170.1 coordinate 66,817, forward strand.
CAGAAAAGCGGAGAATAAAGCATGAAGATTTACCTGTTTAATGTCACGGGATGGTCGTGAACAGTGTTGTGCATAACATTTCCCTGGATCTGATAACCCGTTCAGGGTCCATCATATAAACAAGTATATAAACAGATAAAGAACAGAAAATCATGACATGAACAATGTTACGGATGTAAGAAGCAGACCACATGGGTGTTACCTACAGAATACCTTTTAGTAATTGGTTTGCATGTGTACCAATATTGGGAATCCAGTTCAAACCAATTTTCCTGAGAAACATCCTGAGCATTGTACAGCCTGGTACCAGTTTCAATGTTGAAACAGATGACAATATCGCAAACAGCCTGTAAATTTAAGGTTTGAGTTAGCTCATCAGATAGGAAACAACAGTGGGAATTCTTATGTGTTTGTTCTTTTTGTCTTCAATTAATGCCTCAGGTAGAGATCAAGGTTCTAAAAGTTCAGAAAAGGATGAAAAAATTAATTAAAAAGAACTAGTGCTACATACCAGCTGGCCCCTGGTTTCTAGAGAAGCTGAATGTGAGGCCGTTTCTAATGCTAGAACCGAAGGACGTCTCAGCTCTGCTGGTAGAAAACTTCCCCACTGACCAAACATAGGGCCTGAAAATTGCAATTTCAAGGACCAAAGAAGATACAAGATGGTCAAATGGTATGTTTAGAAATTCCAAGGCAATCACACAAAAGCTCATTAATATGAAACAAAACAACCAATGAAGCTAATCAAAATCTTTAGCAGCATCTTCTTTGAGATTTAATATAAATGGGTCAAATGGCTAATTGCGAATTGAGGTCTCTTTGTCTTAAATCATGTAGAAAAGAAAAACTTGCTGACAACGTGGTGCAATTCTCAAATTGCTTAGCGAATTGTGACCCAAGAATTGATGCAATCTCGCGTCCTAATAAAAATCCAGTATTTTTGTTTAAAAAAAAATGAAAAGACAAAGAAAGTGAACAAAATAGAGGTTTTACTGCTGTTGAATTTATGAATACTGAGGAGAAAATCTTATTGAAAATCTTATGTTTACAAGATGTTTCTATGCTCTATTTATACAAATATTTCTAACGGCTATATTATTGTACCGTTGGTACTGTACAGTGTCCCATTGGTACTGTTCCTAATCTATTTAATTCTATTCTACTCGATCAATGATGAACGGCTGAGATTAAGTCTTATATATCTCTTCTTTATTTTCAACACTCCCCCTCAAGCTAGAAATGTATATGTCATGCAATCCTAACTTGCTAGTAAGAACCTCAAAATGGGTCGGATCCAATCCTTTGGTAAAAACATCCGCTAATTGATCTCTGCTTCTCACGAACGGTGTTTCTACTTCTTTCGCTTGAACCTTCTCTCTAATAAAGTGACAATCTACTTCTATGTGCTTCGTTCTTTCATGAAACATCGGATTTGATGCAATATGTCGAGCGGAATTATTATCACAATACATCTTCATTGGTTGATTAGATTCTATGCCCATGTCTCCAAGTAGTTGTTTGATCCATATTAATTCACTCGCGGTGGATGCCATGGCTCGGTACTCCGCTTCCGCGCTTGATCGAGCCACGACATTTTGTTTCTTGCTTTTTCATGTGACTAGATTTCCGCCTACAAATGTGCAAAAACTGGTGGTGGATTTTCTATCAAAGCTACCGGCCTAATCTGCATCGAAATAGCTACATATTTCATTAGAATTATTATTCATCATTTGTATGCCTTTTCCGGGATTTCTTTTCAAGTATCTCAATATTCTATTTACGGCTTCCAAATGAGGTGTTCTTGGTGAGTACATAAATTTGCTAATTTGACTTACCAAAAGAGAAATATCCGGAAATGTTACCGTAAGGTAAATTAATTTTCCTACAAGTCTTTGGAATTGGTTTATATCTTCTAATGGTTCACCATCCTCGGTATTTAATTTATATTTGGTATCAATTGGTGTAGAGGCCGGTTTACAACCTAGTTTACCGGTCTCTTTTAGCAAATCTAAAGTGTATTTTCGTTGTGAAATAAAGAGACCTTTTTTGAAGAGGCTACTTCTATTCCTAAAAAATATTTTAAGTATCCTAGATTCTTAATGTCAAATTTCTCTTTCAATTGGGATTTGATTTTCCTAATTTCCTCTAAATTGTTTCCGGTGACTATTAAATCATCAACATATACTAATACAAGGGTTATATTTTTTCCTTCACTTTTGGTAAACAAAGAATGATCGACCCTACTAGTTTTTAAATTATATGAATTTAAATATGAGCTAAGTTTGCCATACCATGCCCGAGGTGATTGCTTCAATCCATAGATTGATTTATTCAACCTACAAACTATATTAGAATTGTTTCCAATTTTATGGCCGGGTGGTAGGATCATGTACACTTCTTCTTCAAGTGTTCCTTAAAGAAAAATATTTTTTACATCCATTTGGTATAGGTTCCAATTATTGTTTACCGCAATAGAAAATAAAATTCTAACAGTATTCATTTTTGCCACCGGTGCAAAGGTTTCATTGTAATCTATACGATAAGTTTGGGTGTATCATTTGGCCACGAATCTAGCTTTGTATCGTTTGGCCACGAATCTAGCTTTGTATCGTTCTATAGTACCATCACCATTGAATTTGGTTTTATATACCTATTTACATCCAACGGGTTTTTTATTTTCCGGTAATGGAACAATTACCCAAGTTTTATTTTTTTCAAGGGCTTTCAATTCTTCTTTTATGGCTTTACACCATACCGGGTTGGTTATTGTCTCTTGGTAATTATTTGGTTCCACCTCTTTTTGGATAGAAATCAGAAATGCATGATAATCGGGTGAAATATTCTCATATGATACAAAGTCTTGTATAGGATATTGTACCATATAGGTTATAAAGTCTCTAAGTTTAGTATATGGTTGTCGCATTCTTATGGACCTTCGTACCATTGTGTTTTCTTCTTCCTCATTATTATTACTATCATTATTGTTATTATTATCATTATTATTTATGTCTTCTTCATGATTATTTGACTCAATTTCATAATCCATATTTGGTATGAAATCTAGATCGTATAAATGAGGTATTCTCAGCCTCACTTGGTTATTCTCATGTGTATCCTTGGTACTCTCACTTTTTTTTAAAAGATGGTTCATCTTCACAAAATATTACATCTCTAGATATAAAAACTTTTTTATTAATTGGATCATAACACTTGTATCCATTTTTAGAGAATGAATATCCTAAGAAAATAGCTTTTGTTGACATATAATCAAATTTGTCTTTTTTTTTTATTATGAACAAAATATAAACAACCAAAAACTCTTAAATGATCAAGATTCTTTTTTTGGTGCTAAAGCACTTCGGTTGGACGTTTATTTTTTAAAGTAACACTAGGTAGCCTATTAATTAGATGTGTAGCACAAAGGATGGCATCCGACCAATATATTTTTGGAACGTTATTTTGAAATAATAATGCACATATCATTTCTAATAAATGACTATTTTTCCTTTCCGACACTCCATTTTGTTCGGGAGTGTTTATGCATGTTGTTTGGTGTATAATTCATTTTTCTTTACAAAGAGTTGTAAAATTTTTATTTACAAATTCCGTTACATTATCTGACCCAAATATTTTGAGTTAGCATTAAATTGAGTTTCTAAAAGACATAAAAATTCTTGAAAACAATTAAATACTTCATCTTTTGATTTAAGTAAATATAACCATATAGCTTTAGAAAAATCATCAATGAATATCACAAAATATCTAAAACCATTATAAGAGTTAATTGGAGCTGGGCCCCATACATCGGAATGGACTAAATCAAACGAGGCTTCACTTCTACTATTAGAAAATGAGAAGGGAAGTCTTGTTTGTTTTGCCATTTTGCAAACATCACAATTAATACAATTATATTTTTGAAAACCTAAGATACTATTTAAAATCTTGTCGGAGGGATGCCCAAGTCATTTGTGTCATTTATCATAATTAATTGAGCTTGCCGATGCGCAAAAATTTAATTCTTGTATATTCAAAAAATAATGTCCATTTTCGAGAAAACCTTCACCAATCTTCTCCCCGGTTACCCGGTCCTGAAATACAACATTTTCGCAAGAGAAGATTGCATTACAATTAAATTATTGTGTTAATTTTCTGACCGAAAATAGGTTTATGGGAAATTATTTTAAAAATAAAATATTACTAATTTTTCTATTACACAAAACAATTTCACCTAAACAGTTTATTTTTTCTTTCATACCATTGACAACTACCACATATTGATCGTTTTTGGGCAATTTTAAATTGGTAAGAAACTTTTCATTTCCAAACATGTGGTTGGTTGCTCCACTATCAATAATTATGTTATTAATCAAATTAAAGTTTTTAGAGTGAGATACAATACCACATGAGCTTGTAGCTTGATTTTGATTAGAGATCATCACAGAGAGCTGCTGGAGAAGGTGTTACAGTTGATCAGCTGACCCATTTGACCCGCCAGGGAAGCCGGTTGGATTTTGAGACTGCTTTGGGTTGGATTGTGCTAAGAGTCCTCCCGCATGCGGTTCCCCAGCAAACGCATGTGAATCCCTAGCTCCTGCTTGGACTGTTCGTCCTCCCGCATACGATCCCCCACCAGACGCATGCGATCCCCCAACTCCCACATGTCATCCCCCAGCAGCAAATGCTCTTTCTGCACGTGACCCCTCATTTTTCTTCTCATTCCAGTCCCTGTCTCCACCACCCCTTTTGAATCCATCTCCTTCCACCATTTCAGTCGGAGATTTAGATGGAGAAAATATCATTTTTCGGCCTTGTCGCCACAGTTTTTAGAGTGCGAGCACATCTCACCCCTTGGATTTGGTCGATTTTGGTGATATTGAGTATTAGGGTTTTGGCGATTTTGGGGAAATCGTACGGCGTGGCCGTGGGGCTCGTGGACCCCCCATAGCCTCCTGTAAGGAATCTTCTCGTTGAATTTGATTTACCACTTCAGAGAAGGAGGGAAGATCGGGTGCTCGAATGATTTGTGACCGAATAACCTCATAGTTTGCATCAAGGCCTGCAAGGTACGAGAAAATTCGATCCTCCTCTTTTCGTTTTTTGAGTTCCTTTGCATCGGTTGTGAACGGTCGATAAACATCGAGTTCATCATGTTTCTTCTTGAGAGAAGCAAGATATTATAAATGGGTTTTGGTTCCCTTTTTTCTTGCTGAATTTCTAGTTGGAGACGGTAGACATGGGAATGATTTTTGTGTTGCCCGTAAAAGGATTGAAGTTCATCCCACAGTTCTTTCGAAGTATTACAGCTTTGGAGAAATAAATCAGTGATTTGTTGCTCAATGGACCCATATAAGAGAGCCATGCAGTATAATCTTCTTTTTGCCATTTTCGGATTTGGATTTTTTTTAGGATCTGTCAATTTTTTTTGGATTTTTCTGGTTTTGGTTTTTCTTTATCTCCTGTGATGTAATCAATTTTATCTCTACCACTCAGAGAAATGGTGACTGATTTGGCCCATGATAGATAATTCATACCATTGAGCAAGGTTGGAGATAGCTTAAATGGGTTGATGGCTTCCCTTGTTTGCTGCCCCACTGATCCATTTTTTATATTACTTGATTTGATGAATTTATGCTTATGAATTTACCAGTTTACTAGTAAATATCGATTATTGGGTTATCGGGTATTATTATTAGAGTTGCTCTGATACCATGTTGAATTTATGAATACTGAGGAGAAAACCTTATTGAAAATCTTATGTTTACAAGATGTTCCTGTGCTCTATTTATACAAACATTTCTAACGGCTATATTATTGTACCGTTGGTACTATACAGTGTCCCATTGGTATTGTTTCTAATCTACTTTATTCTATTCTACTTGATCAATGATGAACGGCTGAGATTAAGTCTTCTATATCTCTTCTTTATTTTCAACAACTACACAGAAGGTCGATTGGAAAAGACAAATTTGACTCACTATTTCATAATCGAAATTATACAAGTAATCTCCGCTCAATGAACGGTGCCACCCGTCCGTATCCTTCTCCATCTATTATCTGGCGTAGTGAAAAGAAAATGCGAAAATGTGTGCCAGAGTCGGGAGAGAGAGAGCGAAGATACCAGCAATGGCGTAGCGAAAAATGCGTGCGAGAGTCAAGAGTCAAGAGAGAGAGCGAAGATATGATATAGCGCACCGACTTTCTCTTTTTTTCTAACGGGGGCAATTTCATGTATACCCCTCAAAAACATGAACATTACGTATGTCCCCTCAGAAGTTCATAATATCATATCTACCCTTTCTAAATTTACAAACTTACTCATTTTATTGTCTTTTCAATTAAAACGCATTTTAAATTCATAAAATACTCATTTTACCATTTATTAAAAAAAGAAAAAATATGTAGCATGTTTCAAAAAAATACCAGTCTTCTAATTGAACGGTGTCTAAGAGCAAACGGGTAATTTATCTACTTCTGACGTTTACACAATGACATCTAAGTATATGCTTGTTTAAGCATCAAAAGTAGAGAAAATATACATTTACCCCCTTAAACTTCCAATTAGAAGAAGCCATTTTTCTAAAACATTCTACATATTTTTTTTTCTTTTTTAATAATATGAGTTTTAATAGAATTTTGAGAAAGAAATATGTAATTTCAATGTCTTTTAGGAGTATACATGAAATTCCCCCGTTTTAATGAGGTATAATTCCGTATAAACACTCAAAACGTTGAAATTAGAACGATGATTGAGATGTGATATAAGACAATGGTCATTGTTCCACCTCCTTTCATGATATTTAATTCATTACATCAAGACACTTTAATTAATTACACAAAGCAACACTTGAAACAAGTAGTACTGTTCCGTAGAAAACAAGAATTTTTTATTTATAGAAATTATTATTACATAATACAAAGAAATATAAAGAGTGATGAAGTTTTTCATTGGCATGGATGGATTTGAAATTTGAATTCAAAAAAATTTATGACCCAAAGTGTTTTTTGTATCATCAAAATTCCTGCCACTTTTTCTGTTTCAAAATATTTGAGCCACTCTTTCAAAAAAAAAAATATCAACACTCTTGGCTGTATTGAGCTGGTAAAGTGCATTTTTTTTCTGTTTCTTTTATTACAAGCTACTCTTTCTTTTTCAAATAATCTAGCCACTCTTCCCTCCCTCCCCCCCCCCCCCCCCCCACAAAAAAAAAAAGGATGCTAATAGATAAGTTGATCCAAAATTTGAATCAGAAACTTTTTTCAAATCTATCCATATCATCAAAATAAAACCCCAATACTCTTTTATTTTCCTTTATTATTTAATAATAATTTCTATAAATAAAAAATTATCGTAGAAATCCGCTTGTCAACTATAAACTATAAACTAAAGAGTTTCCAGTAGCGTTATATGAGAAATTATTAATGCTCACAATATCAATTATTATAATTCTAAATTATTAATTTGTTTTTCTCATCACCAACATTATTAAAAAATCGTTATCTTCTTAATTTATTATTATTATTATTATTATTATTATTATTAATGTTGTTGTTGTTTTTATTATCAGAATCATTATAATTACTTCTTCTATAACTACTACAATTTATTTATTTTATTTTATATTGTTATTATTTATCACAACCATTAGTTGTACTATGATAGTTGATATTATTACCGATCGAAATGATGATAATTGTCAATATCCTGTCTTTATAGATAGTGGTGAAAACGGAGCAGATACGAAGCGGATAGTAGTAAAATTATATTCATATTAATTTCTTATTAATTTTGCAAATACGGATCAGATATTTAGACAGATACGAATATGGATCGATCGAATATTTATTAAAAAAAATTAAAATATTATTAAAAATTATTAAAGTTCATAATATTTATGTAATTATAATTGTAAATAACATAATTCTTTCATAATATATATTAAACTATATGGTATATATCTATTATTCGGATACAAATATCCACAAGGATATTCAGATATCCACATCTAATTTTTCTAATACGGATCGAATACCAATCGGATATTATCCTACTAATTTATTACTCATATAAACTTTTTTTTTAGTAAGAACATGTTTATTAAGCTCGATTGGTTAGAGCGTTTGTTTAGGGTTGCAAGAGAACATGATAAATATACAAGGAGAAAAATACAAAATAAATTATGAAAGACAAAAACGAAAAGAGAAGGCCCGTTGCCCGTTGCCCGTTGCTGCTATATATTCATGCTATTCATCTAGCTAGCGTTTGTTAAGTTCTTCCACTGTTTTAAACCGTTCTCTAAGACTGAACGTACAACCTTGCACAATGCTCTCTCCACAACACAAATAAGGCAATTGATTAACATTATCTCTCTAATCTCCTTTAATTTCTCTTTGACTTATCAATCAAATTAAAGAGCTTAATTCATAACCGACCTCAGCATCAAAAAAAAATGTGCCCTAAATTCCGGAAAACTGACATTGAACACAGTATAACAATTAATACAGCTGCTTCCAGAATTCACATTCAGCAAAGAGATGTGTTATATTGTTTATCTCTTCTTTAATTTCTTCTATTGTTAACGCTAGCTGATTAACTCTAGATCTCAGATATTATTACAACAGTTGCTGAACAACTTGGCCCATTTGCTATTGTATTACGACACAATTTTTTCATTTGAATTTAAACACATTAATATTTAAGCCCTACCAGCTTCGTAATATATAATTTCTTTCGTAACTGGTGCATTGTTCAGAGTATTGTTTCATTAGTTTTGCACTTACATTTATGTTTTTTCTTAGGAGGGATAGTAGTAACAAAGTCTTAAAAAAAAAAAAGGAAAATAACCAAAGCAATGAGACTAAAATTTCAATTACAATCTTCAGTTGCCAAGCTTGCAAGAATTCAAACAAATACATTATGTTAATTTTTTTCAACCTAATGTCGTAAATAAACTATGTCACCTAGCTCGCAGTAAGAATGGATATCCAATTCCTCTTCGCCGGGATGGAAACAAAACAAACAACATGCTCACCCAAAAACCCACCACCAGCGGTGCACTGTTTATCACTTTTCTCGGAACACTTGTGTAATAACATGCCACCACATTATGGTGACATGCTGCGAACGTCCCAAATGCTACTAGAGACAACACCACATGAAACAGATCCATCCACCTCAATCTGTAATCCCCCAAATTTGCAACCCTTCTTCTCCGGAGCCTGGCATTGAAAGTCCAAATGCCGTCCCATGTGGCAATGCCGTAGTATATACGGCGCCCGGTGGGGGAACGAAAGTTGTCTGTCAGTGAGAAGAAGATGCAGGAGGCAGCACAAAGTGAGATGAAAACAATTGTCAGCCATTTATTAATGGTTTTACAATGGCCGTCATTTGTGAACAGAGGGGCGAAGATTGTAAAGCCGAGGATGGTGGCGGTAGGGAGGAGTATATTGAGTCGTGCGGTGCCGCTGAGAACTAGGTTTAGGATGTACATGAGGCTCCACTCATCAGTACAGTTATCTGAGTCGTGGTCAGAATCAGAGCCGGAGTCAATTTGGGGTTCAATTAGGAGCTTTGTTTCTTGATCGTCGTTAGCCATTGAAAATTAAGGTCTGATCAACTAGGAGGAGAAGATGCAAGGTGCTACTGCCTTAACAAAGCTGTATTTGTATTGTGTAATAGAGCATGTAATGAAGGGGTTACATAACTTTCGGTGGCTTCTTGATTATGAAATGCAACAAAGAATTGCCCCATTTTCGTGGTATGTAAAAGTACCCAAAAACGGTTTCCCCCTGTCTGAAGCCAAAAAAACTTAAAAAGAGAAAGGTTTTCCCCTGTCTGAAGCCAACCGATGTACTTCCAGGGAAATGGGTTAAGCATCTGCAGAGGTGATATTGAAAATCAATGGATATATATCATAGACAACAAAATCAAAGTTGTAATGTATGTCATTTTAGGTTTAATTTGGGCCAATTGGAGATCCGGATAGAGCTTGCTGGCTCCTCCTTGATCACGACCGCTGGTTCAAGAAACTCAATCAGACTCCTCATTTGTTTCCATATATTTAATTATTACAACTTACAAGAGGTATAAAAGGTAGTTTTAATGTTTTATTTAGGGAGGGTTTATTTAGGAGTTTTGTTTCTTTATTGTTGTCAACCATTGAAAAGGTAAAGGTTAGATCAATTCGGGAAATTGTTGATTGAGAGTGCAGACCAATTACATCAATAACAACTTTTGGATTTAAATCAAACTCAAAATGAATTCTTCAAAATTATAAATGCTATGTTACACTTCGTAGTAGTAATACTAGTAGTATAGCTGGCATGTTTTTTTTCCCCCAAAAGAACCTGATTAACCGTTCTCTAAAATAATACAATACAACAGAGGGGAGCTAACTAAAACTCTCACCTTTCACTTGTTGGGCCTAAATTAACAAAGAAAAAGTGTTGTAAAAATTTTCAGCTGTATTATCCAATGAATGAATATAGGCTCTCCAACAGTTTTTTAAGTACAATTGCCGCAATTTCATAGATAAGGTATTGGTAATGATCAAGTTGATCTAGGAGATCTAGGAGACCTAAGAGGAATGCCTTCTGTCAAGTACCCATCCTCATCAGAATGTTTCGGCAACCGTATTGACGGTGATCCACTAAGCCCTGCTAATTAGGAAATTAATTAATTAACAAAAACATATATCAATACAGATTTCTTCATAATATACACTAAGCCTTCATAATATACAGATTTCTTCTCTCTTTTTTCTCTTTTTTGTGCATGCTTCAAAATGCCCTTCAAAATGGGATACGTTAGTCAATACTCTCATTGGAAAATTTACTCTAACTACCCTTTTGGTCCAATGTTAACTTGATCAGATAAGAAAAGAGGGTCCAGCACCTCTTTCCTTTTACAGAAATCATAAGATGGTCCCAGGCAAATTTGAGCCATTCCTTTCGGATCAGACATGCCAGATCTGATCTGCCAAAATAGCTGGTCTACTACCTACCCATACAGCCTGATTAAATTTCTGAGTAAGAATCAAATCTGATCCGGACTGTCCGATATAAAATGGACAGCCCAGATCTGCCTGGAATTCCATGATCTTTGTGCAATTGCAGGGCACAAATTTCTCCATATGAAAAGATGGAACACAATTGCTCTTTGAGTCTAACAGTTGTATGATTTTCCTAATGACCCAAAAAAATAATAATATCAGGTTCAGGTGTTAGCTGCACAAACACAATGAACCTTGGTACTCACAAGCTATTGATAAAATCTTTGAAGTAACATGAAAATCCAGTAAAAAAAAAAATAATACCATCAGCCATGTCTTTCGTCTTGTGAAGAAGAAATGTGCCAGAAAGGATGGTTACAAAGCCACACATCTCTGTCACAATTTGTGTTGGGTTTTGCCTATCCCAGTCCTGCATTAAACAAAGAGATATAATATATTAATTGATTGCCTATTTATCAGAATAGTAAAATGGTGAGCATCTATGGTAATGGTCTTCAAATCAACTTTGACCAAATATCAATCAAACCCACAAGTTTCTCAAGCCCAATTGTACATTCAATATTTGAGAAATAATATACCATGCAATTAATTTTAACAAATACAAGTCTATGTAACCTTACATCGTTTTTACTGATTGTACTAAATAACACATCTTGCCAGTTCATAATTGTAAGAGAGGGTTACCTTGAACATGATAACACTAGCCAAAATTGTAAGGGATGTAAACATGGTATAATATATCGGTGAGACAACAGCTGTGTTGAATGTATCAAGAGCCTGCAAAATTATCACAAAAGAAATGTAGGAATTCAAAGATTGGCATCTAGAACTCGTATACACAAATCAAAGTAGAAAGACAATCAGGATCATTGAAACTACAATATACCTTGTTAAGGTAGTTCATCTGGGTAATTATGCATGTGATCACAACTATTGTGAAGATCCAAGTTTGGGGATAAATTAGCTGATTCATCCCAGAAAATGTAAGTTTTAATGCGATCCCAAGTGCTTTTACACTCATAACCTGCCAATTTATCAAATTATAAGATAAGTTGATCCAAAGATCAAAAGATGTTCCAAACAGATAGGATATAATCACTTACCGAAAGAGAACCAACAAGAGAACAAACACCGATGTAAACCATTATGTGAGTCTGGCCGTACTGTGGCACAATATAAAAAACTAATATAAAAACCGCCGCAAGAACTACCGCCGCATATAACAGAAAAGCTGGAAAACAAAACAGAAAAAGAAACATTATGACATTTTGAAGAAACTTGTTGATTCATTCAAATGAGTTTTGCAAATGGCACAAAATCATTATCAACTTTGCAAAAAGTTGAGGCCTGCCATTTCAGATATCGCAAGATAATTGCAAAAAATCATAAACAAAATTCTTGCTTAATAAATCCGTAAACACGTGCAAAAGATTTGGTGTAAGTTGCAAAACTGAGAAATGTCAATCCGGTTCACAATCATGGAATAACAATGTGCCTAATTTAAAGTTTTAAACCATAATTAATTAATTAATTCCTTTGTTATATTGGAATAGTGGAAAACCTGGTTCAGTAGCAAGGTTCCAAACTTCGGCAACAGACTCAATGGCACGCTCCTGTGGTGCATGTAGAACTATGGTGGTGGATCCCACAACACAGAGTACACAACCGAGAATTCCAAATATGTGTAGCCTCTCCCGCAAAATAATATGAGCAAGAGCAGCACTGGAACCAGGAAAAGAAAATATAACCAGTCAAACCTTAATAAAAAAAACATCCCATATTTCAACTTTGACACTTCATGATGTTTTAAACTGGATTCTAATAACTGTATAATAGGGTCTTTTTAAACTCAACTACTAAAAATTCGAACGCTTTATACCTAATTTTGTGGTTTGGCATAAATTAACTACCAACTTCACCCTATTAACAATAAAGGTTTGTAATTAAGTTTCAAATCCCCTTTTTTATATTTGAGACATGAAACTCAATTTAAATCAGTTGACCAATATAGCCTTTAGTTACTTTGAATTGCACAGGTAAAGGTAAATGAACAAGCCAAGAGAAAACAAAAGCAGCACAGACTGGAAACCATAAGGAAAACAGTGGACACTCATACCATTACCAGTTCTATCCATAACAGGCACCAAAACAAAAAAAACTTGGTTAACATACGAAAGAAGCACTAACAAAATTGCAAAATTGCACCTGATGATAATGCTGAGAGCACCCAGAGGAGTGACCAATATAGCAGGAGCAAATGCATACGCCGCAAAGTTAGCAACTTCACCAACAACCACTGAAAAAATATCAAAAGCCTGATAAAGCCTATATGCTATGTATTTACAAAATAAATTTCTGTTTAATAAAAGTGTGTGCTGAAAATTTAGAAGATTCTTAGTATAAGAGGTGAGCACTCACTTGCAATCATTCCGGCCCACCACAGTGGCTCGTACAAGTATGAATAGCCACCAGCTCCTAATTAAACCTTGAAAAAGTTAGCACTTTGCTCACTACAACATATATGTATCAAATGGGAAGATAAACCATCATTGCCAGCTCCCAACAACTATTCTAGATAGAAGTTATAAGTTACCAATACAAATGAAGCCCGACTTAACTAGTCTTCAATATTACCAAAAAGACAGCCCTCCCCAAAATTAAACCACACAGCATTACAATTTACAAGACATTGAAGCACTTGTTTCATTGAACGTGCATAGACCACCAAATATGCAGGGAGTAATAAACTTTTTATTGGTTATTATTACAATGGTACTACTAACTGTTGCATATAAACCATTAATAACAGATCTCCAAATTAAGAAAGCACAAGAAAAGTTACAAAAGGGTACATCAGAACTGAACTGAAGGGCCTAGCATCAACATACTAATGTTAGAGCTATCAGATCCATACTATAGAAACCAGAGAGCAATAATTGTGAAATGGGCAAGAAAAAAAACAAACCTGCTCTGATACCAGATGCACCAGCCTTTTTTAACCCCTTCTTCTTCACAATAAAACTCGCCCCAATAAAAGAGCTAGATGAAAGCGCCAGTACAAGCCCCTTTATGTTATCAGCTGACATGCCGGTGTACGACACAACCCAACTCCCGGGCCCACCCGCCATGTCGGAAAGGCGAAAACTGAGAATTCAGCTCAAATTAAGACTTGGAAGAACAAATTAGCGCCGTCTAGTATACCGGATCCAGCGGCGGTGGTGCAATCAGCGGGATCCAGAGGGCGAATCGGCCCCACCGCTAGATCCCTCTTCTTCGGTGGTGAAGCATCAAACTAGATCGGAGAAAAGAAGGTGAAAAGGGTGTAGCCTTGTGAGTCGATATGGGATCTGACTGAAGAGAGAGAGAGAGATATCAGCAACGTCTTGCTTTGGTTTGGTGGAGTGAAGAGGGAGAGAACGAATGAAAGCGCACGAGAGAGAAAGAGAGAGAAGGGGAAGAATTCTGTTATGGACCTGGTTCACTCGGAGGATTTGCCAAGATTTCCGTTCCAGATACAAACCAAGACGATCCACGTTCCAGAACTGGTCTACGAAACAATGAATCGATGGGATAGAGAGACCATTGTTATATTTAGAATGTGAAACGAGTCGAAGTGTGACATCTTAGTTAGTCGCTATATGTTTTATACTCAGAAAGGATAGAAAGTTATGACAGCGAGTCGTGAGAGAGAAATGTCGGCGAGCAAGGATATATACCAGTGGACAGTGGTAGACCGAGCCAGTTAATTTTGGGACCCTCCTCCTAGAGTAGGAAGGAATTCACATCACCTCAGGTTACCGGACAAGAGTACAATTGAATGGATGATCTAGGATTGTCCTTTTAACGAGGCACGAATCTCAAAGCACAATTAATACTAGCCCCCTGCGCTATCCCGAATAGGCACCGGCTGACAGTAAATCTGGACCGTCCCTTGCAATTGTCGTGAGTCAGGTACCTGGGAGGATACGGATCCCTTAAAAGTAAGAGTAGTGGGGACCCAATTTCGGTTTGTGTTGTGCACCACTAGGAATAGACCTAATCCAGGAGGTAATTTCTCCAGTAGTTCGTGTTGCTGTGGACTATGCATGCAACACACTAATCCAGTAATCCTTGACTGGTTCATCAGTACATGTCCACTGAGGTAACAGAATTTTTCCGTTTAGATCTGAACCGTCGGATCAGAAACCCGACCAATCCGGTTCAAGGTGGAATGCATAGTGCGGATTCTAATCTGACGGTTCGCTTCTAAACATAAATATTCTGTTGCCTTAGATAATATGAAGGATTGACCGTATGTTCTGGTTCAATTGGATAAAATAGAATAGAATGCCTGTGTTTTTTCATTGAAATCTATTCAATTCAAAGAGACAGAAAAGAAAAGGAAGAACACAGAAGATACAAAAATTAGGGGTGTCAATTATACCTTTTTAACCGTTTATCCTATCTGTACCGTATTTGATAAGGTGGATATGGATAAGATTTTTTTTTTTGGTTAGCTTATCGGGTATAAGTATGAGTAAGGATTTTTTTCGTTAGCTCAACGGGTACCCTTACGGATAAAGTCTATTTCGTACCGTTATCCTATAGGGTAATTGTATAAAATAAAATTTTATAATAATGTTTGAGTAATAATTAGTGATGGTGAATTTATTTGCAAAATATTTCATACAATATAGTTTGAGTAATAATTTGTGATGGACTTTTGTTATTTGGTGTTTTATTATAAAAAAACATTAAACATATTACTTTTATTTGTAAGTTTTGTTATTTAGTTAAATAATAATATTTATCCAAAGAGATATTGTGTGAATTCTCTTGTTTTAAAAAAAAAATAGTTAGAATTGATTGCAATTTTTTTAATAGTAATGTGATTGTATATGTGTTTAGGGTTTATAAAATATTTTACAATATAAATATTCATACGTTAACGTATGGGTATGAATGCTTCCCGGATTACATGTTAATACCATTAATCTCCAAAAAAAGATTTGTAACAAAAAAACATTTCCCTAACAATATGTTGATAAAAAATGTTGTACAACGTAAATATTCGCACATCAATGCACAGGTGTCAATAATTTTCATATTACATATTAATACAATCAAGCGCCAACTAGAGTCCTTTATTAAAAAAAATGTTAAATTAACATACTTTACAACGTAACAATTCATATTTCAGTTATAAGTATGAATATTTTTCTCAATACCTATCAATACGTTTAAGCACCAAACAGATTAATTAATTTAAGTTACTTTACAACATAACAATTCACACTTCAATGCATAAGTATGAATACTTAAAATTTTAGATATTAATATTTTTTTAGAAATACTTGATATCTTAGGTATGAATTTTTGATATACTTGAACTATTGCTTTATAACTAGCTTAGATGTGTTTATTCATGTAATTTAAGTGTAATTTGATATTCGTCAATAATTGTTGATATAAACACTTGTAAATTTCAAATTGTTTGTCAGATAATAAAATTGACATAAAGTATATATTAGTTTCAACTATTGAATTTTTCAAGAAAAATTAACCATCCAGCTATGGAGATTTTAATTATAAATTATTTTTTACAATTATAAAAATTATCAATTTAATATGTTGTTAATGAATCCAAATCTTTAAATTTTAACGAATTAGTTTACAACATTTTTGTCTTAAAAAAATGTTAAAGAACCAACAATAATTTTATCCTCTCATCTCATCTCCTAGGTCACATTCTCTGAGATAGTTGAAACTTTCAATTTGAATCCGAAATATTTATTATAAATTGACACAAATTTAAAAACTGTCCACTTCTTATTAATTTTTCTTGTTAGTTTTGGTCAAATTTGAATTCTTCAGCTAGTTCAAACTTTAAACAAACTAAAAAAAATGAGTTACTTTAATTAAGTCCCGTTTGATTGTTACTTAAAAGTTAAGAAATATTAAGTTGTAAAAAAATTGTTGAGAGGTGATATTTTTCTTATCTGATATTCATATCTACACAGGATACGGTCCAAACATTCTCAACTTGTGTCAGCTACCATCTAAATTAAAAGTTAAAAGGCCCGCATGTCCTCCCAAAATATTGACTGTGGATCTGAAATTTCCAGCGTATCCGTCTAATATATATTCAATATATATCTATTATTTAAATACGGATAATTAAAATTTAAAATAATATATGCATTTGTATTCGTACTGATATTCGAATATCAAATATCCGTATCTAATTTTCTAATACAGATCAAATATATATCGTATATTATCTACTCTATTTTTAACCCTATTATTACTCCATTAAAAATAGGACAAATAAGATATTCTTACAATTCTCACTGCACTGAATTCAAAAAAATAAAAGGCCATTTGGATTTTTTTTATTAACAATATGACGAATGACCTAAAGGTCTCAATAAAAAGAAAATCGAAGTTACACAAGTTTATTAGTAATTACACTATGAAAGAAGGAAATAAAAAGAAATAAAAATATAGAAAATTTTTTCAATAGAGTTTTAAGTCTTTCAAGCTAAAGATTTATTAAAAAAAATTGAATTTCAAAAGTACAAAGTTTTACACAAAATATATTTTCCGAACCCATCAAAATAAAAGGTGATGTCTCCATCTGTTGGAACTCGGAAGTTGAACACGTCAGATAAAGGCATAAAGCAAACGACATCGGCAATAGGAACCTATCAGAAACATTTGGGCTTTTGCTCTTGAAAGTTAAAACTTAAAACAAGATAAAAAGGTTTACGAAGAGAACCGATGGCCACAATCTCAATCAGTATTTGGCGGGGCGCATTCAGAATTTTCGTCCGGATAAAAGAATATCCAATCAGATTTAAATAGTTAAATGAGTATAAATTTATTAACTAATTAGATACTTGATAAAATAATACTTTAACTAATAATTTATGATACTCTAACTTGTAATTCTAATTATTAATCAAAATTCAACAAATTTATTTCAATTTTAACTCTAAATTTAATCCGAATTACAAATCAAATATCGAGAAGAGAGCAAAAAGATTTTCAGAAAGGAGTAAAGTCGGACGGGACTGATAGATCTCCATTAAAACTCAAAATTCAAGAAAGACAACTGTTCCCGGGATCATGTGGGTCCGCCCCTGGTATCAGGCATATGTTGCCACATGTGTGGTTACCGTATGAGTTACGGCTTCCTCTGCTATAGTAATAAGATGCTACATGTTTATATGCACATCAAAGCCGAGTCTATATTCTATGAGGTAACATCATATTTCTGTTTTGTCGTTAAAATAAGTATTTGTGTTTAGATCTAGACCGTTCGATAAGAATCTAGGTCAATTTAGTCTGAAAAAATTATATACGGTGTCCTTTTGATATTCGTGTGTACTATGATTAGACAATTCATATTTAAAAAAAAATCTGTTTAGGTCTGGACCGTTCGATAAGAATCCAAGTCAATTTAGTCCGAAAAAAATATGTACAGTGTCCTTTTAATATTTGTGCGTATTCTACTCAAACAATTCATATCTAAAAAAATAATTTGTTACCTGTGTATTATTTATAGTATAAGTTTCACTTTGGCTTTATGTTTGTTACCTGTGTATTTTAGGCAGTTTTTGTGTTTTTAGTTTAATTATCTGTGGTGATCTTCTTCTTCTTTTTTTCTTTTTGAGGAAAACCCGTAGGCACCTGTGGTGATCTCTAGACTGTATGTGGATGCTATTGTAGTACATGCCAAAGATCAAATTATCAACAAATAAATAAAAAATGATGCCACATTGTATCCAAAAATAATCCGTAGGATCCGAACATGATGTCCAGCACCGATAATCAACGACGCTATTGTTTCTTTGTAAGAAACGAATTCAAATACAGCAAGATGCAGAGGGTTAAAATAGATACTAATAAAAATATGAAAGTAATATATAAAAAGTAAAATTAAGCTATTTCAAAAATGCTCATATAAATTAAGCATTCCGAAAATGAACTAAGTACAGGACCGTTACTTTTTACGTTTTATATCTTGTTTGACAATTTAAATTATACCTCTTACATAATCACAGACTTAGTGCAACATCACGAGTTCAATCTCTACGAAGAAGTTGCATATTCAATTCTTAAAAATAGCATCTAAAAATACCAAAATGTACAGGGGCTCTTTAATAAAAAAAATTATGACTCCTACAAACAAAATAAGTATGAAGTGAGTTAATATAAATGGAGAGACGATTTAACATACTCAGCCATAATTCCATTTTACTCCTATTTACACCTCATTTGACAACTTAAATATGAAACTAGAAATTTACTTCTCTCTTACGGCACAATCAAATATGATCATAATACGCACTCTGTCATATAAATCCATATCCTCTGAGGTAACATAATATTTCTGTTTGGATCACGACCTGCATTTAGAATCTAGACCAATCCAGCTCAAGATGGAATGTAGAGGACCAATTTAATAGTCGTGAGGATTCTAATTAAACGGTCCAGATCCAAACAGAAATATTCTGGTAGCTTCTGCGAGAAACCGTGTTTTTCATTGAAGAGGTTTCATGCAAAAAAACATTGGGCCGAATTTCAACATTTATGGATTGAGATAAGGCCCAGATTGTAATATGGTGGTCTGTGAAAAAATGGGCCGCATCATTTGCCGAGCTCTGCTGTTTTTGCTCCCCTAGTTGGTAGTTGGTAGTTCAACTTTCTCTTTTTCTTTGCTTTTCCTTTTGAAAAAGACAAAGCTCCTCCCCTAAATATCTTTCTCATAATTTCCATTTTACTTAGCCTTTCTAATTTGTGCATTGTGCTACCGAGAAAGAATGTAAAATGCACTTTTTGGAGGATGGCAGTAATGACACGCCAAAAAAGTTTGTCAATTTTGTTTTTAGAAAAAGGTTCATCATTGATATCATGCATGCAACCTAGGAATGGAAAGTTCCTCCTAGGACTAGGACTCTAGGAGATTGATTTTGTTCTTGCTCCTGAATCACTAACAATATTTCTTTAGATGGACCGCCAATATAATCAAAGAGGTCAAGCCCACTAGGACTAGGACTAGGGGGTGTTCGACTTAGACGGGAAATTAATGATATGGGTTCAAAAAATAGCAACACATTTCCACCTAGTGCATGCATGTGGGTAACTAATTTGATTCTTGTGTTGAGCTTTTGACAACTGTTGCTACTTGCTAGGAATTTCATGCCAGATATTACCAATAAAATTGTTGGTGATTTTCATTAATTAATAGGTAACACATGGTGCAGGGTGAACAACAGTAAAGTTGGTAAATTATAAGTAGGAGGGGGAAAACTTCAATATTATGTAGCGCACGGTGCACGACTCAAACGCCTTTCATAAAAAGGCGACAAATCACGGAAGGCTTCATCTATGCATGCACAGGAAATTTTGCATTTTGCAAAAAATAGAAACATACCGTTTGCAATGTTCAAGACTGATATTCATAAGACGTTTGACACGCTTCATAATAAATTAAGGTTATGGATAGTTTGGGTTTCCCTATCATTTGGCAGAACTGGGTTAGAAATCTGGTTTTACAAGGAAGTTCGCAGATTTTAATAAATGGATTATTGGAAAAAAAGAATCATATTGAGAAGAGGAGTGCGTCAGGGCGACCCTTTGTTGCCTTTCTTGTTCATTTTGGCCATGGATTTTTTGTCAAGATGGCTAAAAAGGCTAGTTTCAATTGGAGCTATTCGAATGCCAGTCTGAGGGAATAAAACCGTGCCTCCTATATGCGGATGATGCACTCTTTTTTATTAAACTGGAGATCCAGCAAATTCAAATACTAGATATTGTATTTCTTACTTTTGCTACCTTGTCGGGTTTGAATGTATGGAAAAATCTGAACTACTTGTACAAGGTTCCGAAAATCTTGTTCAGCAATTGCTGGCGGTTTTGGGATGTAAAAGAGGCCAGGTTCCTTTTATATATCTTGGATTAACATTATCGACAGGTCGCTTGCCAAGATTGGCGTACTTGCCGTTAATACAGAAAATCAATGCGAGATTGTTGGGATGGGCAGCAAAATTTCTCAACATGGCCGGTAGAGTTGTTCTCATAAATGCAGTTCTATCATCTATTCCCATATATTATATGTCAGTTTTCAAGTTGCCGACATGGGGTCACAGCTGAAATTGATAAGATTCAAAGGGGCTTTCTATGGCATGGGGTGATGGGAGAAAAGAAAATTCATCTAGTTGATTGAGATCTAGTTTGTACGCCAAAAAGAACTGGTCGTCTGGGTGTCTTGGATATCAAGGAGCTTAATCAAGCCTTGCTATCTAAATGGATTTGGCAGTGGTCCAAAAAAGAAAATAAATTATGGAAAAACATTATTCAGGTGCTTTATACACAACAGGATAATGTGCTAAGTGAATCCCATTTTTTTAGAAGCCAATTAAGGAGTGCATCTCAATTTTGTCAGTGCTTCATAGTCAGAACAATTGGAGATGGTCACTCAATAAGCTTTTGGGATGAAAATTGGGGAGAAGAGATACTAAAAATGCATTTCAGAACTCTGTATTCATTTGTATGGCACAAGGAAATGTCCCTCAAACAAATACTTCGTTCTTCAAGCATTGAAAGTTGCTTCAGACCAGTGCTGACACTAGATGCACAATCCGAACTACAATGTCTATCGCATATTATTGTACATATGAGAAGGGTGGCATCTCAGGGAGTTTTAGATGATGCAATCTGGAAAGGTCACTCATCTAGATTATTCTTTGTCAGATCAGCATATTACATGTTGAAAAATGGACCGAGAATCAGAAGAAATTTGTATCAGATTTAGAAACTGACAGCACCCCCATGCTTCAAAATTTTTGGTTAGCTACTGTTGATGAATAGAATTCTCACTACAGAGAATCTCAACAAGCGAGGTTTCAGTTTTGTCAGCATCTGTTATTTCTGTAGATCGCACGAAGAGACAACAATGCATATTTTTAAGGAATGTTCTTTCTCAAGGTAACTATATGGTCGAATTTTCACTTCTAATTTTCCACAACACAATATGTGGGTAAATGATGTTATCAATTTTGAATTTGTGCTGGTAGACACGAAGATTGATAAGGAGTTTAGGGAAATATTATTGATTGCTTTATTTGTACTGTGGAGGGAGCGTTGTACAATAATATTTCAAGAGCGTACGAAAACTGTTGAAGAATTGGCTGAAGAAGTTAAAACTCAGTGGAACTACACAAATAGAAGAATGGCGACATAACGAAAAGGAGCAGCTTGTTTAATTGATGTTTTGATCTTCATTTCTTTTCTTTTCTCAAAATTTTCTTTCTTTGTATTTTATTTTTTCTTATCTTTCCATCCATATGTAAATCCATTGCAGGGTTATCTCTGAAAACCCTGTTTAAACTCTGTACCCAATTGCAGTTAATAAAAATAGGAGCTAGACTCCTATTCTTACTCGAAAAAAAATATTATGTATTTTTTCTTCAAAAGTTTGTAATATTATATTTATCCTTCAAAATTACATAAACTCACATATTTATTCAGAATAATATCTTATATCTTTGGAAGTTTTGTTGTCTAAAGTAACATATTATATCTTTCACACCTATTAATACGCGAGTTCAGATCATTATGCATTGTTGTTTTTAACTTGATGATACGAATCCTAAAGCACACCCTATAATCTAAATAAATACTAAAATTATTTTAACTCAGCTAGAAGCTTGTCATACCAATTAAGTGCGATCGATACCCACTGCATAAGCATTATAGCATCCATCCAGTAAATTAAACCTACCGTGTAGGGGCTAGCTAAGAAAGTAATAACTGACATAAGGGATGTGGGTCCGGGTTACTGGATCTGTTCGGCCTCCCAAAGAGCATGCATGCACATAGAAATTCAATGAATTAATTCTTCCTTTTCACCCAACCAACTCCCTACAATCCGGGGTCAAACTCAAATGACAGATCTCAACGTACTCCCAACTTCCATTAATTAATTTCTTACAAATCCTCGCAAACACTTAAAATATCAAAATTGACATGCTTTTTTATTAACAGATCGAGTTTCATGATCAGAAACTGACAGTAATAACTAGTTTTAAGGGGGGTCTGAGTAATAATTTAGTAATTATATATGTGGTATCCAAGACATGATCTTTACCTTTTTGTATCTATGTAGATGGTATTCCCAAGTTCTATACGGTTCGCTTACCAATAGAAATGAACATCATCTGATAAAGAAAAAGTTTATAATATTAATATTAATATAACCATGCACGCTCAAGTCTCTCAAAAGGCACACTTGAAAAAAAAAACAAAACAAAAATTCCCTCTTCCTTTCCTCACCTCCCAAAACTACCTCAAACACTACACGCACACGAGAGTTTTACCAGATATTACATTGTTACAAGAGAGAGCAGTTTTAGCTTCATGCAGCGCATGAACTATATAATCAAAACAGCAATGCATATGGTTTGTGCGCTGTATGAAGCCAAAACTGCTCTGTTCAAATGCTTACCCGAAAAATAAGAAGGTTTGAGTATATAATTGGCCATCTTTTAATTAAATGTTCACCAATGAAACCGCCAGATCATCTTATTACCAAGTACGCACAGTAATTTTAGCTTACGTTAAAACATATGATTATTTATAAGGAGCGTTCCTAAGTATATCAGATCTTTCTAACATATTTAATTATATACTCTCACTGTAACCACCTTCATCCCTCTACCCTAAGATACAATAAATATATCACGATATATATCCTACACAGAGAGAGAGAGAGAGAGAGAGAGAGAGAGAGAGAGAGAGAGGAGATATGGTGAATGAAAAGATGGACATGTTATGGGAGGATTTTAACGAAGAATTGTTTCGATCTCCATTTGATCCGATGAAAGAAGGATACAGTAGTTACCACAAAACACCGAGGCAGCAGCATTATAGCGTGGTGTCACCGGGTCTTGCACTCGGCCGGTCAAAGAGCAAAAGAGGAAGCAAGAATAATGGAAAGCCAGGGCTGATGGTCATGCTTAGGGTTTTGAAAAAAGTGTTCTTCACTCAGAGAGATTCAAAGAGGAGATCTAGGTACCAGATTTGAGGTTGATCATATCAGAGGTTCATTTCTCTTGTTAGATTTGTTTGAATTTTGGGATTTTGCCTTGTTCTCTGCTGAGAAGTGTGATCGATGTATGGTTTTAATTACTACAACTCAAGATATATACTTTCCTACTGAGAGGAGAACTTTGATTTTTTGTTTGACAATTACGAAATTATGTGTGCTGTAAATTAATCTAGTTTCCTGTGCTTTTCTTTTCACTAATGATCTTATGGGTAAAGATATTGACAGAGTAGTTTTTACTTCATGCAGCGAATGGACAATAGTGCCGAACAGAGCCAAATGTGATTTATGCTCTGTAAGAAGCAAAAACTACTTTGTCAATAATATAAGAACAGCAAATTAAGTGTTTTATTTATTACAAACAAAGGTGCAAGACTTACTTGATAAAAATGAATATTCTGCAATTACCTAAGTTAGCCCTCGGTTGAAAAACACTAAATTAATTATACTTCCCTTTAGAACTATTAAACTTCCCTTTAGAAAAATTGAAGTTGTGAATTGTCAATGAGATGTTTAATTTCCTCTTATTACAAACAGGCTTAATTAATTTATTGGTTTGTAATTATCAATGAAGGCTACATTGGATCCATTTTCCATTGCCATTTCATTTGTTCTCGATACGATACACGTGTTTTGATTCTTTTAAAGCATGCATGTGTGCACTGTTGGTTGAAGAATAAGCAAATTCGTCCGCACTTGAACAAATAAATGAATAATTATACATTTTTTTTATCGTTTAGCATCCTAATAATTAATACAATCAAGAAACTGTGTCTGTAATCTATTAAACAGAAACATTTTTCTATTCAGTTTTTCTCATTCAGCACGCCAATTTGAATTTCTTGCTTTCGTTTTTCCATCATAAAGAGCAGCAGATACGGACCCAAAAATCCTACAGCAAAAATCAGCCCATACGAACTCTCGGCTTCACATCCAATTCAGCCCGTTTTCGGCCCATTTTTAAATTCACCGCACGCTCTGCCTCTGCATGCTTCGCTTTCGTTTCGTTTTTCCATCATGGCCTCGTGGGGTCGTGGGGGGCATACTAGTAGTAGTAGAAATGAATTCCAAAGACAGGAATGGCTGTGGCTGTCAAAACCCTTCTCCCCAAACCAAAATTCCACCATAAAAATGGATTTCTCTGCTTCTCTCGCCTCTTCTCTTCCGACCAAGACCTGACAAACACCATATGTCGCATACTCTCTGACAACCGGGCTCCACACCATGACCTCTCCTCGCACCTCCGCCCGCTCTCCTCTTCCCTCTCCTCCACCCCTTCCCTCATCTCATCCGTTCTCCTTCGCTCTCGTCGACTTCCCCATGCCTCTCTCTCTTTCTTTCTCTTCCTCTCCTCCCTCCCTCCCCCTTCCCCTCTCTCCCCTGACCATTTCTGTATGCTCTTCTCTTCTCTCTCCACCGCTCCTTCTCTCTTGCCTCATTTCCACTCCCTTCTCTTCTCTTATCCATATCTTGTTTCGCCTTCTCTCTTTCACCGTATGTTTTCATCCTATTCTCGGCATAAACTACCATCTGAAGCTCTCAGAATTTTCAATTTAATATCTGATCTTGGTTTTACACCTTCTATAGTAGACCTCCATTCTCTCTTATTCTCTCTATGCAAGTACGGGTTTGTCTTAGAATCAGAGCAATTCTTTCTTGAGATTAAGTCACAATTTAGTATTACCAATCAAACTTATACTATACTAATCTCTGGTTGGGCTAGAACGCGTGATTCGAAACGTGCCCTCAAACTATTCGATGAAATGCTTCAACAGGGATTGGTGCCAGACTTGCCCTGTTACAATGCATTAATAGCTGCTTTATGCCGAGATGGTGAGTTGGGCCCTGCACATGAACGGTTGAAGGAAATGAGGCAGGTACATGAACTTGAACCTAATGCCGCTACTTATTCATTTTTTCTGCGTGCGGCTACTGAGATGAAGGATTTAAACTCTTCAATTAAAGTTTTAGATAGGATGAAAAGAAATGGCCTCACACCCAATGTATTCACCTATAATACAGTCATCAAGTTACTATGTGAGCTTGAAAAGATTGACGAAGCCTATGAACTGCTTGATGAAATGCTTCTCAGTGGAGTTAAGCCCGATGTATGGAGCTATAACACAATCCTGACAGTACATTGTAGGCTAAAGGAGTGTAACAAAGCATTAAGACTTATTCGAAGAATGGATAATGAATCATGTTTACCTGATAACCATACATATAACATGTTACTTAAGATGTTACTTGATGTGGGGAGGATAGACCGGGCTCATGAAATTTGGGAGGGGATGGAGAAACGACAGTTTTACCCCCCAGCTGCATGTTATGCAGTGATGGTGCACGGGCTTTGTAGAAAGAAAGGGAGGGTAGAAGAGGCATGCAGATACTTTGAGAGAATGGTGGAAGAAGGTATACCGCCTTATGAGGACACTTGTGAATTGCTTAGGAAGAGGCTTATTCGGGTCGGATTGAGAGAGAGACTTGTTTTGGTGGTAGATAGGATGCGACGGAGCAGCTCGTGGAAGATTTTGGAGCTGTCTAGCATAATGGATGGAAGTAAAAGGGCGGTTGATGAGGGATCGATGGGGGAGGGAAGGGAGAGGGTGGAGGGGGAGGGGGAGGAGGGTGAGACAGAGTGTGAGCTTGTATAAGTAAAAAAGTGTTAGTAGAACCATATTATTTTTTCATAACAGAATAGATTTGTATTTTTCCCTCAAATTTCATCCCATGTCTTAATGGGAAAAAAAAGCCTAGAAGAGAGAATAGGAATAAGGCTTTCACGCGATGGTGTTTGGATGAAAAGAAGGAATAGCGGGTTAGCAGCTAACCCAAAGCTGTTAACTCAATCGCTAACCCAACATTTTGTTGGAATAGCGGAATAGCCGCTAACCCAAGAGAGCATTGGGAAACATGTCCAAACACGGGATAGGAAATCCGAGTTAGCGCTATTTGTGGATTAGTGCTATTTAAGCTCCGCAACAAATTATATACTGTTATTTGGCGTTAGTGGTGCATAAGATGAGACTATCATATTAGTGTTGTTAAGTTTTTTTTAAGTATATCATATTATTCTTGTAAGGTTAGGTTAACATTTTTATTTCCGTAGGCAATAATAGATTTCAATATTTGGCGAAGTTATCTTCAAATTCAAATTCATGTATGTACGTGCTTCATTGAAAGGTTGAGGTGGATATAAACTTTCTGCTGCATGAGAATATTAATATGCAAACTAAATGGTCAGCCTTGTACTTCGACACACGGTTACTTCGAAAAAGTTTATAATTTTCAAATAATCCCCCGTTAGGCGTTAGGTTCCAAGTTGTCATTTTTAGTCCTGACGATATATTGTTGATGGTATTTTGTTGAATTTTATTCAAGCACTTGTGCACCTTGTGAGAATTTGTTGATGATATTAACCTTCATTTTATTCAAGCACTTGTGCACCTTGTGAGAATTTGTTGATGGTATTTTCAATTTATTGAATCGATATCAGCTTCCAATATTTTAATTTGGCTAACTCTGCTATGGATCATAAGTATTTTTCTGTCAAAATTAACGGGATATGGATATTTTCTCTGAGGAGGAGCATAAAAGTCAATTTGCAACGAAACGTTCTCTTGTTTACCTCCACTCTTGTGCCCTTTACATGTTCATTTGTTCAAAAATCAATCAGATAAAGGCTGGCGGACAATATCAAGCACGTCTGGTACATCATGATAAATTTATATGTTAAAAAATTACTGATAAATCGAATATTATGCATAAAATTATCCGAAAATGCATTTGCAGTGGTTTGTGTGTGTCTGTTGATGTTATTAATCATAAATGGTCTAATGATGTTTTTAATCAATTTTGTTCATGCTTAATCTAATTTAGAGGAGTTCGTTATATTGAAACTTAACATGTTTAGTTTCACTACATTGAACTTCCACAGAGCTAGATTACAAATCTAGAAGTAGAAACAATACTTCATCCTGTGTACTTTAAGCTGGGCTAGGTTCCCAAGCTGCTCCTCTTGTTTGTTTTCTCGTTTTTTCTTTGAATTACCATTAAGGTTAGGTACTGTGCTGTTACAGTAACTGAATTTTCATTTAGCGAACCCTAACCAGGAAATTCTAGGCAATGTAACAGGGCTTTCAGTTTACTGGTATAAGTTTTTTGTTTACTGGTATTTGATTTTCAGTTTACTGGTAATTGATTTGGTTTTTTACTGGCATTAGGTTTTTGTTTACTGGTACTTGGATTTTTTGTTTATTGGTATTCCCTTTTTCATTTGGTTATATTGTAAGGATGAACTCAAGTAATGAAGTAAGGCCTACGGGTTTGAACTAAAAAGAAAGAGTAGTTTTTTATGTGATCATGAAAGTGATATACTTAAAACTGGTCAAATTGAATTATAATTGATTTAACCTTAGTTTAAAAACAAAAGCGCATGTCTTGACTCTTGACAAATATATTTTTGGTAGGTTGGAGGCCGCGAGGCGAGGGTAGGTTGGTAGGTTGGAGGATACATAAGGGATTAATTTGTCCAAACGAACAGTTGACATAATTAAATAATATCAGAGAAGGTTTGCACGGCAAGAAGACTACCGCTGACGCTGAGTCATGTTTTCTAGTCTTTCAAACTAAAAGAATATAATTTGTAGCTAGCTAGCACTTGTATGTATTTCTGTTGTTGTTGCTCAAACTGGATTGTTGTTTGGTGATCTTATTCTCGCTAATTTTTTTTAATTTGAGATAGTATAGTATCATTTGACTTTTTTAGGCTCAAGTACTGGCTTAGTATTATCTTTTAATAATAATATATACTAATAGTTTCGTTATAAAACTAATGGAATTTTTCCTCACTTTTGTCAAAAGAAAAAAGAGAGGTAATTAAGTTAAGTATCTTCCTCTTATTAAAAGAACAGAGAGGGTAGGTAGGTAGATTCCTCCTTTTATAGTTTCATAATAAAACGGATGAAAATTTCCTCAATTTTGTCAACAAAAAATAAATAAGAGAGAGAGAGAGAGAGAAGAAAGTAGATTAGACTCCTCTTGTCCACTTCCTTTTCTCCCCCTCTAATTATTACTTTTGAAACACACATCCTAAAGACCACTAATTAGACGTAAAGAAAGTAAATTAGAAATTTAGATGTGCTACAAACTTACAATTGATAAAAGAAGGCACAGGTCAGGTTCCAATAAATTGTTTCAAACTAATTATATTATAGATCAAATAAAATCAGATTCGGATCAATTCAACTTTTCTAAAATGAACGATATAGTAAAGTAGTAGGCACGCTCATAAGCAATAAATGTCTTGGGGTATGTTTAGTTGCAAAATAAAAATAGTTAGAATAGTTCAATTAAGAATAGCTATTGTTTCTCTTATTAAAATAGTCAAATTTCAAAATTCTTAAGAATAGCTTATTCTAATAAGACAAAAAAAAATTAGATTTCCTATTCTAGGTATTACAACCCAACCAAACACCGAATAGGCTATCCTGAATAGCCTAACTCCAAGAATAATCTATTATCAACCCAACCAAACATACCCTTAGAATTTTGCTCTAGAACGAAGATATTAAAGAAAAGAAAGGGAAGAGAAAGGAAAAAAAAAAAGTCTTATCATATTTGTTCACATTGAGAGGAAGCGGAGGAGAACAAAAGAGAGAGTGTAAACTGTGTATAAATTTGATAATTTTGTTCACATTCGATTTTGGGTTTAGAGAAGGTGAACTTGTTTTCTTTCATTTTCATTACACGTCCAATTTGTGGATCACGCTATTAAGATCAGAATGGAAAGCGTATTAGGGGTATTATACCACTCTACGCAATCTCAGTCGAGCGATGCTTTTCCGCAAGGGTCGATGGTAATAGATTCATTTTTTTAGTTTTTAGAACCAACAGTAGATGAACAAAGAGTCTTTAAGATTCGTGTCATGTTAAATCGAACGGCTGAGATTCCTCATTCTACATGATAGAGTACCTTAGTAGATCTGAACTCGTCAGATTGGTGTAAGAACTAATTAAGAAGACACCTAAAAGAAAAAAGAAAGACCCAAAAATATGTTGTTTAAGATTCGTGCAAGATCATTTATAGATGATTTAAATTGCGTGCCATAATTACATGGCAGCGGATGCAATCTTAGGAGGATATGGAGATAAGATACATATAACATATATAGGTCGGCAAAAATTAGATACGAAGATAGCATAGCTAGACAAGGTACATAAATAGCTTGGATTAGCGTCATTTTGCAGTCTCTGCGACAAGATTTTCAACAAAATAAATAGCTTACATCAAGTTAGAGTGAGAATAGGCTACTTTTGGGTATGTTTGGTTAGAGTGATTATTCAATGAACATTATAGGGTATGTTTGGTTATAGTGAGAATAGGCTATTTTTGGAACAATATTATTTGGAATAGCTTGTTCTATGTTTAGTTGGAGCTGGATAGCTAGAATAGAGAATTCAAATCTTTTGTCTTATTAGAATAGCCTATTCTTACAAAAAGTTGAATTTGGTTATTCTAATAAGACAAATGACAAAAGAGCTATTCTAGCTATTCTTGTTTTGTAACCAAACATGTTCTCTCTTCCGGAATAATAAACACATATATTAGATCTTTAATGCAATTTTTTCTATATTTAAAATTATCTAATCTGAGAGAAAAAAAATTATCTTTGCTGATTTAATTAATCTTTTTACTTGAAAATTGAGTGATGGCACATAATTTAATGATATCCACAGAATAAAGTGAACAAAACTTTTTCTCTAGCATAATAGAAAAAAAAAACATTTTAAAATTAATATTATTCTAAATTTGATAATGTGGTTCAGAAATTTCCTTTCAATTGAATAGAGAAAAATAATTCTTACTCTAAAAACACAGCTCCATTACAATACTCAATAATGCATTTTGACTCTGAAACAAAAAAAAAATGTTATCACAAAATGAACAAACAAATATAACGACAAAAAAAAATGGTCATTATATATCTACATCTGTTTTTTATTCTTGAATAACAACAAAAGTCACAAAAAATTTCATCTATGTCATATTATCAACACTTCCATCCATTTAATTATATTATCTTTCTTTATTTATTATTATGAAAGGAAAGCTCATATTTTCTCTTGCTCTCTCTTTTCAAAAAAAAAAACATTCATTTGTTTTTCACTGTAGAAAATTATACGCTATTGATTGGGTTGCTTTTATCATATAGATTTTCAGAATTTACATTTTTTATTTGCTTATAAAATTTACTTATTTAGAAAAT
The DNA here is from genome assembly GCA_025461125.1 of Carex kokanica. Taxonomy (NCBI): domain Eukaryota; kingdom Viridiplantae; phylum Streptophyta; class Magnoliopsida; order Poales; family Cyperaceae; genus Carex; species Carex kokanica. The sequence continues at coordinate 98,184 of JAJGRX010000170.1, forward strand.
ATGGATACTGGTACCGGAGCCCTTTAATAATAAAAAAAATTCATTTACAGAAATTATTATCACATAAATTTTAATTTATTTTAGAATATATATTATTTTTTTTGGAACAAATCCTACAGGACAGTTCTAGTGTTTACAACATGTTGTAATATTATAACAAGAGCAAAATTTTATGTGTTATAATATTATATGTTGAACCCTGATATACGAGTTAACAAAAAATAAAGGATTATGGTATGAATTATACTGAAATATTATACAGTTTTGAGAAAATTATAATAGTTTTACCAGAAATTAGAATACTTGGTTGCCTAGAACTAGAATAGTAGAATACCATGATATATATCATGATGCATGTTTCTATCCTGAACAACTTATCACCTTTCATTGTTTAATAATCAAATCAGTACACTGCACAAGCACAAGTAAGCTTTTTTAGAATTATTAATCTGGTCAATATATTAGGCCAAGTTCATCTACAAAAGCTAGCTAGGGAATAAATTAAAACGCCTGAATAAATATAGGCAATAAGAAGCAAACCATGTGGATCCCACGAGACACTACTTATCAAACTCTGCATGATTAAGTGGTGACAAGAAATGACCCTGAATGATTGCACTTGCTTATTCCAAATTTATATCTCCATCCAACCATTTATCATCTTATTTTTTATCCAGTGTTTTAAAATGCAGTTTTATTTCTGCTGCTGAAAGTCAAAATTTATATGCACAAGTACTTGTGTAATTTTATTATGTGTTGATAAAGGAATATAGATAAAAAAAAAAAAAATTTATATTATAAGGATTATCTAATCTAGCGGCCGCATATGCAGTTCATGCGGCCGCATTTAAAAACATTGTTTGTATCACAAATTGATATGTTTTTGTTGAAATCATAAAAGTTAAAGAGTTTTATTATTTAATATGATGATAGTAGGTAACGTATTGTATTACAAAATAACAAAATATGATAAAAGTAAATTCAATATAGGCACAGGCATTATTGTGACTATTATTGCAAGATTGCTTCGTATAATCGATAATTAATGTGAGGGGTTTTATTGTGACTATGTGTTATTTAACTTTCAATACATGTAATTATTATTTGTTTTTTTACTATACCAAATAGAAATATATAAATTGAGAAAAAGATTTATGTGTCGCCTATAGTAGTAAATGGAGGCATCATGGCTTTATACTACGTTTTGTGGGGTAAAGGGCTGAGCAGTTAGTGATTATAAAATAAAAAAGCTTACTGTTACAAATCATAGTAAAAAAACTGTAAATAAATAAGAATAAATGACCTATGTTTGAGGAGGGAAATAAATATGATAATGCCCTCAGTGATTCTTGTAGTGATGTCCCCGTTGCAACGCACGGGCATGATACTAGTAACAAAATATGATAAAAGTAAATTCAATATATATACCGAATTAATTAGAACCAAAATATTGATATTAGAAAGTAAAATCTCATTGGAGAGTAGGAAATATATATATTGTACAATATCCATATATGTTTTATAATTTTTCAATATTAATACATGAGTAGAACTAGGGTGCTCCTAAGCTCACCAAGCCCTTCCGTGAGCGCGACTCTAAAACCTATCGAATTGACTTCAAACGACATTTCCAAACCGTTAGATGTTCAATCTATATTAAAACGTGCTTGGAGACCAAATTTTACATTTTTTGGAATTTTTTTACTATTTATTAAGATGGTTTGAAAATCGCTGTTTTCCAATGGTGCAGAATTTTAATAAAAACAGCGATTTTCAAACCATCTTAATAAATAGTAAAAGAATTTCAAAAAATGTAAAATTTGGTCTCCAAGCACATTTTAATATAGATTGAACATCTAACGGTTTGACAAATGTCGTTTGAAGTAGATTCGATAGGTTTTACAGTCGTGCTCACGAAGAGCTTGGTGAGCTTAGGAGCACCCTAGTTCTACTCTTAATACATTACACGGAGATAACATGGGCTACTGTACAATAGCTAATGGGAATCATTAGTAATAGTATATAATTAATTAATTGAATAAAAAGGTCCACTGTCTGAGACGGAATGGGATCCGGTGCTTTTCAAATCCCTACTCTTCTCCTGTTATTCTCTCTATCTATCTCCTCTTTTCTCTCTCTCATGTGATTCTTTTTCTCTCTCCTCCTTTTTGAAGAGAGATATAGAGAGCAAAATAATAGCAGGGACTGCTTTTCTGTAAAGAAAAGCAGCAGAGTCGGACCTGTCTGGGACGGCTCCTCTTCAGTTGTAGCCTTGTAGGAAATTTATTTGACAATTTAAGACATGTATAGTCAATTGATAATCAATATGTAAAATTAGATAATCTTTACTGAATGAATACCTTTTTGATGTATCTACTTGATCTCTTCAAATATATTGATCAAATTAGAAGAAAAAGAATTATAGACTTATTTTTTGTTTAAATAGAATGCATATTAATTGATAAATTACCGTTGTAATCGATTAATTAATTGCCAAACTCGATTATATTGAGGTAAATTTGCAGAAATTTAGATAGTTAAGAACTTAATCCAAATTTATAGTGTAAGATTTGAAATCACAATCAATATAATTTGAGCTTGTCACTCCTTAGACACGATTATGATGAAAGCTAATTAATAATGATAACTCTTCAATATTTAATGGATGGTTTATTGATTTAATTAAATTGAGATAAAAGAGATTGTGTGGAAGCAAATAAAAAGTGTGTGTGTGTGTTTTCGGACACAAAAACAGAAAGAGGAGAATAAATATGAAAAGGTGTATATATATGTTACTTGGATACTCCAATATAGGCTCCGTACCCGTATCGGATACGGATACGCGCCCGATACGACACCGATACATATCCGATACGCCAACTGGCGTATTCATGACGTGGCGTATCCTAACTCGGCCGAAACGGTCGCCGATACGCCGTTGAAATGGCTAGATACTGTTGAAACGCTGAAACGGCCGATACGCTCACCCGTGAACCCCTCCCGCGCCTGTGAACCGCGCCCGTGAACCGCGCGTGAAGCACTCCCCGTGAACTGCGTGTGAACCAGCGAAAATGTCATTTTTTTTGCCCCACGCGGGACTCGAACCTGGGAAGCCCATGTTAGAGTCAAAAGACTTATCCACTACACCAAAGTTTGGTTTGTATTATGTTCTATGAGGAGGGATCCAATTACACATTTTTTTGTGACACATCATGACACCTTTTTTTATATAGGTCAATTTTGCGATTTCAAAATCCAAACAGTCGATCCAAACCGTTCAACATGATCACCATATTAAAATGTACTTGGAGATCAAATTTTACATTTTTTTGAATTTTTTTACTATTTATTAAGATGGTTACAAAATCGCTGTTTTTTAATGGTCTGAAAACAACGATTTTTGTAACCATCTTAATAAATAGCAAAAAAATTCAAAAAAATGTAAAATTTGATCTCCAAGCACATTTTAATATATCCATCATGTTGAACAGTTTGAATCGACTATTTGGACTTTGAAAATGGTAGGTGTCAAAGTGTGTCACAAAAAAAGATGTAATCGGATCCCTCCTCATGTTCTATATACTATAGTATATAGAGAAATTTAGTTATATCCCCATCAAAACTTGTCTTTTTAGATATTTCCCCATCACAATTCTAAATTTAGTTATATACCCATCAAAACTCCATTGTTTTATTTATATCCCCATTTCTTCATTTAACCATTTAAAATTTAATATTAATATTATTAAAAAACTTAAAAGACTGTTTTGCCCCTAATTAAATAGGGTGCTAATCCCTTCCTTTTTCTCTTCACAAGTCACACCCTGTTGTCTTTAAGCAATGCAATCCCTCAGCAATCTATAGATTAATTGTTCAAGCTTAACTTGCTCAAGATAATTTTGCACTTTTTTTTATTATCTCAAATCAGATAATTTGATAAAAGAAACCTGATTGATGACGGCGAGTGTAGGTGACGCGCTACTTTTATCTCGTACTCTCTTTGACCGACGAACCTAAATGTTAACCTCATAAATGTAATAAAATTGAGGGCATTGATGCAAACAAAAGTCACAGTCAGAAAGAAGTAGGAACCTTTTGGTGATTTTCACCAAGTCCGGAGGTTCCAAAATAGAAGCTCATTCAGAGTTGATGAATTCTCTTTGTTCGATGCTGGTACAACGACTTTGGTGTTGCAGAGTCCTTCTGGTATGAGCTCTGTGAATCAGTACCTGGGTTGGCTGCTGTCGCTTTTTCAGATTGAGTTTGATTTTTTATTCAAAAATAAAGAACTGGTTTGTCATTCAAAAAAAAAAAATCAGTTTTCTTTTTCGCAATTTTCCTTTCTTCTAATCTTTGTTTATTCGGTGAGATTTGCAGGCGACACCTCTAGACGTGATACAAAGGATAAAAGCAAAACCATTGACCTATGTTAACCCACCAAGTTGTTTCTAGATAATTATGGATTTGCATTTCGGCTTTGTGTTATACTTGAATAAGACAACTTTTGGTTCATTATTACAAAAGAGATTAGCGTGAAGAGAAAAAGGAAAGAATTAGCACCCTAATTAATTAGGGGCAAAATCATCTTTTAAGTTTTTTAATAATATTAATATTAAATTTTAATGGTTAAATGAAGAAATGGGGATATAAATAAAATAATGGAGTTTTGATGGGGATATAACTAAATTTAGAATTGTGATGGGGAAATATCTAAATAGACAAGTTTTGACGGGAATATAACTAAATTTCTCTAGTATATATTATATTCTTATGTTAAGCCTTTAATTTTTTATACAAATTTAATTGAAGTTATGATTATCTAAATACAATATATAAAATAATAAAAAGTAATATATATAATCGACGTATTGTATCCTTGATTTTTAAAAATTGCCGTATCGCCGTATCCGTATCCGTATCGTATCCGATACGATACCCGTACCCGTATCCATGCAACATAGGTGTGTATCAATCATCTTATCATCAGACGCCTAACGTCTTAATTAATGGTTGAGTAGAGTTTAATAAGATATCCAATTTTAATTGGGTCCTCAAGTTTACAAATATTACAAATCTCCATTCCATTATTAAGCACGTTGGGTGTCCGATCCACCAACGGCTACAATTGAAAGATTAATTTTTGAATTTAATCTCAGCTCTCCAATCACATAATCTATCTTCTTTTGATTAAATGCATATGTTTCATGTGTAGAAGTTTAAATTTAGTTACAAACATACTCGCCACACATACCGCCACACGATGCGTTACAATTAAAATTAAACATACTCTACTTCCTTATTTATCTATACGGCGGATCACAATGCAAATAATTTTTTTTGTTCATTTCCTTATTTATCTACTTCCTTATTTTTATACATATTACTGTGATAAATCTAGAATATATTTCTAATTTTGTTTTTTTTTTTTTATAAAATTTGTCATTTTATATGAATTTTTTTTTTGTTATCTTATCATATATTCCGTTGCAACGCACGGGCACGTATAAATTTTAAACAAATATACTAAAAATGTAAAATTTTGAGTTTTAATGTATTTAAGTTTAAATAGATTAATCGACTGCCAAATTCGATTAGTTGTTCTTGTTATGGCCGGGAAATAAAATGTTAAGCAAATAATAAAGTTTCATGCATGTTACCAGCATATATTTTTATGATATTTTGTTTGTTACTTTGGACGTGTTTCAAAAACACGAGAAGAAAGAGAGGGGAGGGGAGGGGAGGGGAGGGGAGATGAGAGGGGAAAATGTATGTATTTTGGTCCCTATTGCTTTCTCTTTTCATCTTAGTTCTCTTCCAAAATTTTAATTATTGAAGCATATAAAATATTTGAACAACCCCATCTCTCTTTCATCCCCTCTTCTTCTTCTTCTTTTTTGAAGCTTTGATTTGCTAAAATATACAATAGGTGTTTTGATTCACTGATTGTGTACATATACAACATGTCATGATTAACTTTTCTTCTTACATTTCCAAATAAATTAATATATATATATATAGAGTAGAACTAGGGTGTTCCTAAGCTCACCAATCTCTCCGTGAGCTCGACTCTAAAACCTATCGAATTGACTTCAAACGATATTTTCAAACCGTTAGATGTTCAATCTATATTAAAATGTGCTTGGAGATCAAATTTTACATTTTTTAAAAAAATTTTTACTATTTATTAAGATGGTTTGAAAATCGCTGTTTTTATTAAAATTCTGCATCATTGGAAAACAACGATTTTCAAACCATCTTAATAAATAGTAAAAAAATTTCAAAAAATGTAAAATTTGGTCTCCAAGCACATTTTAATATAGATTGAACATCTAACGGTTTAGAAATGTCGTTTGAAGTCAATTTGATAAGTTTTAGAGTCGAGCTCACGGAAGGGTTTGGTGAGCTTAGGAGCACCCTAGTTCTAATATATATATATATATATATATATATATAGGGATGGGCTATGGTGAGCTATGGAGTAAAACGAGTTTGTACTTCACGCCATATTTCCATCTTGAAAATCCAAACAACCGATCCGAACCGTTCAAGTTGTTCTCCATATTGAAATGTTCTTGGAGACCAAATTTTACATTTTTTGGAATTTTTTTACTATTTATTAAGCCACTTTGAAAATCGCTCATCTGGATGAACAGTAGCAAAACAGTAAAAAATTCTGGACCAATGGATCAGCGATTTTCAAAGTGGCTTAATAAATAGTAAAAAAAATCCAAAAAATGTAAAATTTGGTCTCCAAGCACATTTCAATATGGAGATCATGTTGAACGGTTCGGATCGGTTGTTTAGATTTTCAAAATGAAAATAATGAGGCGTGGAGTAAAAACTTGTTTTACTCCATAGCTCACCATAGCCCATCCCTATATATATATATAGGGATGGGCTATGGTGAGTTGTGAAGTAAAACGTCGTTTTACTTCACGCTCATACTCCATTTTGAAAACCTAAACGACCGATCCAAACCGCTCAACATGTTCTCCATATTGAAATGTGCTTGGAGACCAAATTTTATAATTTTTGGAATTTTTTTACTATTTATTAAGCCACTTTGAAAATCGCAGATCCGTGTAAACAGTAAAAAATTTTTGGACCATTCGATCAGCGATTTTCAAAGTGGCTTAATAAATAGTAAAAAAATTCCAAAAATTATAAAATTTGGTCTCCAAGCACATTTCAATATGGAGAACATATTGAGCGGTTCGGATCGGTCGTTTAGGTTTTCAAAATAAAAATATGAGCGTGAAGTAAAAATGACATCTTACTTCGCAACTCACCATAGCCCAGCTCTATATATATATATATATATATATATAATCGTCCTCAAAATTCTTCAGTTTAATTCATATAAATTTGTCCTCAAAATTCTAATTTTTATAATCCTAGTTTAACTTTCCAACAAATAATTTAAAATTTCTAATGCTAAATTTAAAATTTTATACATACACTGTTTAAATGATGAAAAGTAGAGATTTGAAGAGCACCGGATCTCATTCTGAAATTAAATATATCTTAATATAATATCAAAAGCTTTAAGATCAAAAACTGATTCTCAAAATTAAATATATCTTAATATAATATTCAATCTTTTATGGACTCATCAAAATTAAATATATATTGATATTCATTATTCAATCTTTTATGGACTCATCTTTACCTCTACCGATCTTACCTGGAGGCGGTTTTTCAAATAAAAATGGAGAGAGAGATTCATAACGTGCGTCCCTCTGTAATTGTAATTGTGGTGGGTCTGCATAAAGATTAATTAATTTAATACACGATTATCTGAATAATGATTGGGGGCTACAAGTCTACAGCGAATTAAATTGCATAAATAGACAGCTAATTAATTAATTATATTTTGATTTGACTTTACAAACAAAACATTCAGAGTATTCGTCGAAAAAAATTCCTGAGTCCGACTCTGCTGCTTTTCTTTACAAAAAAGCAACCTCTGCTATTCTTTTATTATATCTCTCTTCCAAAAGAAGGAGAGAGAGAAAGAGAATCACGTGAGAGAGAGAAAAGAAGAGAGAGATAGAGATAATAACAGAGGAAGAGTAGGGATTTGAAGAGCACCGGATCCCATTTCGAAATTCCTATATAGACAGTATCTAACAACAATGATTTGAGGGGATTCTAAAACAAATAAAATAAAATAATTGTATGAGAGCAATTAGCCTCGTAATATTTCATAATTTGAAAAGTTTTTCTTATTAATAAATAATTAGTATATTATGAGAGAAAACAACTGGCTAAATTCCTTTTATCAAAGTTAAACATGCATACTCTATTATGCAAATAGTAATGAATTTATTTATTTAACTGTCTCTAAGTAATTATCATAATAATTTATGATTTTATAACATATCTTTTGTAATATTTTATTCATCATGCATGCATTACTCATTTTATTTGATCTAGTCAAAACATGACTTTCTAATTAAATGACAACACTATGGTCTATGGCCACCATTACCATTAAGCACGACATCAACTCACTGGTTCACGCGTGCGTATGGCTGGCGCATGGCACACGCATGAAGTTACCATCTCCCTTTTCTGATTCAGTGTGATTGAATCCGCATATCTTTCTGTGTAGAAACTAGAAAGAAGCTCCCACTAGTTAAAATATATTTGATCACCACACTAACGTTCATATAGAGATGCCACAGGAAGTTAATAGATGGTTTATTCTTATTATTTGTTTTTTTAACAGAAGATGATTATTGTTATGTTTATTTAAATGTCTCTCAGATTGATCTAAATTGAAATTGAATTATAAGTTATCGAATTCACAAGAAAAGGTGGAGGTCGGTCAAAATTGACATGAGAGAAAGCCGTAAAAAAAGACTTGAAGGAATGTAATGTACTCAAAGAATTGGCATTCGACAGGAGTGCGTTGAAGTTAGTGATCCACGTACAAGAATCATAACCTAGAAAATATTGTTTAAGAGTAGTGTTATATGCTTTAGATCATAGAACTAGTGATTTATGATAGGGTTTAGGACTTGGGTCCCAACGATCTATAGTGTTAGTATAACATAGTTAGTATTATTACTATTATTATTGATTGGTACTATTATAATTTTATGATTATTATTATGATTACTATTGTTGTTGTTGTTGTTGTTTTATTACTATTTACCTTGACTTTGTGACTCTAATTTTCTATTCGCGCTTACATTGCTTAGAAAATATTATATGTATCTGACGGTTAAAAAACACACAAGACAATACGGTATTATACATACTAACACCGTATTTCTACTCTTCCTGTAATTATATATAAAAATTATAATATATGGACTGGGGAATACTTTATTTATAGAAATTATTACTAAATAATAAACAAAAACAAAAAGAGTATCTTTATTTTTGTATGTCACAGATGTTTCAAAATAAAATTTCGAATTCAAATTTTAGAACTGTAAAGTATATACTATATAGGATATAAAGTGGGTATATTTTTTTTTAAATGACGGTTGAATTTTTTTAAAGGGGGAATTTCACATTATATCCTTCAAAAACTTTAAAATTATGTATTTCTACCTCTAAACTTTGAAATTACGTATTCTCCCTTCTAAATTTAAAAAACTCACAAATTTATCCATTTAATTGCCTTTTATATTAAAACTCATTCTAAATTTATAAAATTCTCATTTTACTCTGTATTAAAAGCATAAAAAGTCTATCGGACACAAATTTGAATCTGAAGGGTCCTATACCGTCCGATCCGTGCACATCGCATTAAGATATGTGTGCGTTGTTTCAATATTTGTGTGTGTTTGCTTCAAGATTCACGCTGATCCAGCGCACACAGATCTTAAAGTAATTATGATCCGTGCATGTTCGCTTCAATATTCGTGTTGATCTTGTATGCACGAATCTTAAAGCAGATTTGATGGTAGAGGAACCGTTTAGATTCCAATTTGAGTCCGATGGGCATTTTATGCTTTTCATAAAAGGTAAAATGGATATTTTATAAATTTAGAATGAGTTTTAATATAAAAAAAATGAGTAAATTTGTTAATTTTTAAAGCTTAGAGGGAGAAATACGTAATTTTAAAATTTAGAAGAGAAAATACGTAATTTTGAAGTTTTTGAGAAGTATATGTGAAATTCTCCCTTTTCTAAAAGAGAGATTGCTTGAACTTTTTTTGAAATAGCAAGTGAGATCTTTTCAAACTGAAAGAGTATTTAATTTTTTGTCTGAAATAGAAAAAATACTGAAATATTTTCTCAAATAAAATAAAATACTTTGTACCTGTAAATTTTTTATCCGAATTTTTTTGTCGGATCCATCTGTAACGTTTGTTTTCTTTTCTTATTTAACAATAATTTCTATAAATAAAAAATTGCCCTTATAATGTGCGCTATGTGGAGCTTTATTTCTGTGTCAATCTAAATAATATATAAAATTCATATCCAAAAAAAAACAAGAAGAAAAAATATATATATTTTTTGGGTGAAATCCGTAGGTTTTGAATCAACAAATTGATTCAAAACAGTTACAAATTACTTATTACATAATATTAGACAACGAGTGTCTTTAAAAATATCCAGCTGTGAACAAATAAACACACACAGAGTATGTGTATCATGCGGACACAAATTTGATTATCCGTGCACTTGATTGTAATTATAGGAGCCTATTGATTGTTTCTATTGTATGCATATTTGTCTTGTTCCTTTTGGCAGACTATATCATATTGAACCTTTCGCTGTGCACGGTCGAGAAGGTACTGAATTATATCGGACTAGAAACTAAATCAACCGGATCAAAACAGTCACCGCTCCAAGAAATGTGCAGTCGAGAAGGCACTGAATTAAATCGGAATAGGAACTGAATCAACCAGACCAAAACAACCACCATTAAAAGGAAAAGCCACTAAGGTTGGAGCAAAAAAAAAAATATAAGAGCAAGAGGAGGAGAGAAGAAGCTGCAAGACATAAGCAAACAACCAACACAAAACAACAACAACAACAACACATATATAATATAAATAACTTTATGTATAATCCGTTCCACTTACTCTTTCATTGACAAAAGAGAGGAAGAAGAGCACAGGAGAAGAGAAGAAGAAAAATCGAACTGCTTATTTTGGAGAGGCGAGGTGATGGCCAAAGCGAAGAGTGGTGGTTAGATCCACAGAAGCACTGAAAACGATGGTCAAATTCACTAGACGGAAGCTCTTGCTCAAACGAAAATTGAAACCAAAAGTGGTAACCATATCCACTAGACGGAAGCATAAAAAATAGTAAACAGATCTGTTAGACAAACACACCTGCTCGAATGGAGCAGATAGATGGATCGGAGGAAATGAGAATCTGCTCCTATTTTTCAAAATAGGAGGGTCTTTTAGAAAAATAGAGAAAAATAGAGAAGAAAGGAGAGAAAGAGAGTACGAGAGAAATAAAATTCTCATTCTCTTAAAAAAATGGTATCGCCTTGGGCTCTTTGTTTTGTGATATATTATTACAAGAAGAAAATATTAATACATTAAAAACACCGATTTTTTTATTAATACCGTCACAAAAAAATAAAATATCAAATCTGTCATCGATTTTTTTTAAAAAATACCCTAACCGCCCCCCTGTGGGGCGGGCCACTGTTCAACCAAACCGCCCCATAAGGGGGTAGTCAACTATGCATACTAAATGGGGCGGTTTGATTTTTTGTTTTTTGAGATTTTGAGAGACAAATCAAACCAAACTGCCCCACTGTGGGGCGGTTTGGTTTGGTTTGGGTTTTTTTATGCTGAAATTTAACAATAAAAATTCAAATTTTGTTTTTAATATTTGTTAGATTACTTCTTTTGATGTATATAATTAGCATATTTATACTAAAATACACTAAATTACTTGAAATTATGTTAAATTACGGTAATTATAATGAAATACGCTAAATTAGGTTGATTTTGTGCCATCTTTCATCAATCATAAAAAATAGTAAAAAAATTCCAAAAATAATAAAAATTGGTATTCTACAAGTTCATTACATAACTAATTTACTGAGCTACGTAGATTGAACAATAGAAATGAAAATCTTAATCGGAAACTTCAACTGAAGTTTTGAGGCTCTTCCCTTTATTTTTTGGCAATTTTGAATTTTGAAATTTGGCATCGTGGGCGCGAACGCATGCGTATTTTCACAAGCTTTCCGAAAAATAGTCATTTGCTGAAATCGGACACTCGAGCGCCGTTTTATGACCATTTGAAATTTCATCGTCGTTTTTTGCCTTCTTAGTGAAAATATCGTCCTTACTCATATGTAATTTAGAGTAAAATAGCATAACTTAGCGTATTTTAGTATAAATATGCTAATTATACATCAAAAGAAGTAATCTAACAAAATTAACCAGCTAACGTGGGTATATTTATTAATAAAAATGTCAGAAACTAAGATTTAGAAATTAGGGTTTAGGGTTTAGAGTTTCTTTAAAATATCACTAATTTTTATAAATATGTAATGTGAAAATTGTAAATCATTTAATGTACGGTAATTTTTAGGATTTAGGGTTTTAGAAATTGTCTAAAATAAGAGTTTAGGGTTTAGCGTAGTTTACCGTAATTTAACATAATTTCAAGTAATTTAGCGTAGTTTAATATAAATATGCTAATTATACATCAAAAGAAGTAATCTAACAAATATTAAAAACAAAATTCAAATTTTTATTATTAAATTCCAGCATCTTGCTTGTCTCTCAAAATCTCAAAAAAAAAAAAAAACCCAAACCGCCCCACTGTGGGGCGGTTTAATATGCATAGTTAGCCGCCTCTTATGGAGTGGTTTGGTTAAACAGTGGACCGCTCACAGGAGAGCAGTCAGGGTGTTTAAAAAAAAAACTGAGGACAGATATAATATTTTGTTTCTTTTGTGAGAGTATTAATAAAAAAAACCGGTTGAAAACAAGTCGAAGACTTCATCTTTTTTTTTAGCGCAAATTTCGAGTTGTGAGAAGAGTGGTCCAATCGACAAATTCTGAAAAAGGTGATGCGAAAGCCGAGCAATGGCTATAACATTGACATGTAACCCTTACGCGCCCTCCCAGACTGCCACGTCAACTTGAATTTTGGACAAGAGCAATGTTCGCTGCGGATTTCACAGCAAACTAAAGAATTTTTTTTAAAACCATAATTAGAAAAAACAAAATTAGCGAACCAACATGATTAGTCGGGTTTTTACAAAAACTATAAGAATCGAATTGGAATTTCGGGTCCGACTTTTTTTTTCCCTGGACCCGAAATGCCAATTCGGGTTTCCCCTATTTTTTCAGTTTTTCTGCAGCGCAGAAACGGTGTAGATCTTGTTGTAATGCCTTGGACCCGAATTGAAATTTCGGGTCCCATTACTTTTTTTTTTTTATAGACATAACTAAATGATGAAATATAATACTAAAAAATTGAATTTTTTTCCCTTTGTCAAATTACTTTTTTGATAGCATATTATACTAAAATACTATAAATTACTTCAAATTATGTTAATTTATGCTGAATTACAGTAAATTACACTAAATTACAATAATTACGTAGAATTATGCTAAAATACAGTAAATTACGGTAAATTACGTATGAATAGGGATGATATCTTCACTCAGAAGACGAAAAACGACGACGAAACTTCAAACGGCCATAAAACGGCGCTCGAGTGTCTGATTTCAGCAAATGACCACTTTTCGAAAAGCTTGTGAAATTGCGCATGCGTTGGAACCAACGATGCCGGATTCTGAAATTCAGAATAGCCAAAAAATAAAGGAAAAAGTCTCAAAACTTCAGTTGAAGTTTCCGATTAAGATTTTTCTTTCTATTCTCCAATCTACGTAGCTCAGTAAATTAGTTATATAATGAACTTGTAGAATACCAATTTTTATTATTTTTGGAATTTTTTAATATTTTTTATGATTTATGAGAAATGGCACAAAATAGGCCCTATTCATACGTAATTTAGCGTAATTTACCGTATTTTAGCATAATTCTACATAATTATTATAATTTCAAGTAATTTAGTATAATTCAGCATAAATTAACATAATTTGAATTAATTTAGCGTAGTTTAGTATAAATATGCTATAAAAAGTAATTTGACAAAGGGAAAAAAAATTCGATTTTTTAGTATTATATTTCATCATTTTAGTTATTTGTCTCTTAAAAAAAAAAGTAATGGGACCCGAAATTCCAATTCGGGTCCAAGGCATTACATCAAAAGCTACACCGTTTCTGCGATGCGGAAAAACTGAGAAAATGGGAGGAACCCGAATTGGCATTTCGGGTCCAGGGGAAAAAAAAGTCAGACCCGAAATCCCAATTCGGTTCTTATGGTTTTTGTAAAAAGCCGGCTAATTATGTTGGTTCGCTAATTTTGTTTTTTCTAATTATGGTTTTTAAAAAAAATTCCAAACTAAACTACAACTACTCTTCCTAATCAAAGCAACGCTCCCTCCAGTTAAATCTCAGCCATCAATTTTCAATCGAAAGCTGCATATTGCGGCCAGACTCCAGAAATCCAATCCCCTGGTGAAATGACGAGGGCCCTACCATGTGCAATCCGTCATCCGTGTATCAGTCAATGTATCTCCTGTTTTTCCGCGGCTATGTTGCGTACCAAAAACAGAACAGATTCCCTTTTCAACCCATTTAACATCTTAGATGGACCCACCACATAAATACTGTACGTACTGCATTTCAGCCTTCTTTTAAAGCGAAAATGAAAAATGAAATCTGCCCCGTTCGCCAAAAGAAATGTCAAATCTCGACTTTATCGGACGACTAGGAAACTACAAGTCAGTACTCAACTTAAAATTTAACAGGGATACACAATTATTCACGAAATTTTTATTTATACCATTTAAATAAATAAATAAACTAAAACACTCCAAAAATATGATATTTTTCATATTTATCCGGACTATCAAGCTAATTTCCAAAATACTCAGATTGATTTGAAAGACCTTCAAATACATAAATATATTTAATATTACAGTGTATTTTTGAATTTTTAAGGGGCTGCTAAGTCAATATGTGGCCTCTCAAAGATAGAGTTACATATTGACTTGGCGGTCCGTATCGGATAAATGTGAGGGTGTTGTGGTTTTCTATACCCACTTCTTTGTACCCACTTTGTACCCAGACGTTATGGATAAGCCTTCTAACAGACTCTAACAACCTTCTTTGTATAACTAATTAGGGTTGTTTCATCTCTCCTCCATTCTTTTCAAATTTAGCAATCTCTTCTCTAAATTGGCGATCTCTCCCTCGATTTTCATCTACGATCAGCCGGATCGATCCAAAACCAGTAGAAGAGCCTGAACGATCAAGCTAGACTCGCCGAGAGGAACTCAGGCGAGGAGATCGATCAGGCGATGGGGAAGTGCGGAAGAGGCGACAAGAAAACGAAGAGAAGGGAGCGATTCAAGAGATCGTACGGAAACGAAGAGAGGGGAGCGATTCATCAAAAGTTCTCTTCTGATCATAAGAGAAATCAAATCCACCTTTGCCTTTGCATGTACAGAATTATTAAAAGATCGAATTGAATATGGATAATCGATTCTCAAGCGGATCTATCTACCTTTTTACAATTGAGCAATCTTCACGGAACGGTGAGCTCTCTCTCTCTCTAATTCTCTATTTCGATATTTCTACTTTCTAATTCCTGTAATTAAATTGCTTCTTGATTTAATTATTTGTTTGATTTCGTTGATTCAGTTCACCTCCTCTCTCAAATCTCTCTTGCACTCTCCAGCTGTTTGTGAAAATGCTCCTGAGAAGTATTGTCGCATGGAACAAGTACCCCTCTCTCTTTTCATTTTAACGCTGCCCAATCCCGTCCTTGTACAATAAGTTGATTGGAGCTCACCAAGCGCACTGTATTTGTACAAGCTCACCAAACGCTGCCAATCCCCTCTCTCTGAAGTCGGGGTTTTTCTGTTTTGACCTGCACCAAGTGTTGTGTATCATTTCGCATAAGTGGTCAACATTGAGATAAGGTATCTTTTTTTTTCTTTCAATATTCTACTTCATCAGTGAAGAGATCTTATTAAGTTTTGCTTCATCTGTTTCTTCTGTCCAAATAGAACTAGATTTAAAGACAAAATTAGGTCCTCAGGTATAAAATGCAAGAAGTTAAAAGTGATCTCTACCATTGTTGACCTTCAAATTTAACTTTTGTATAGATTTGAATGAACTGTGACGTTTAGTTTAATCAATTAGTTATAGTAAAGCCAGGTTTTCTCAGATCATTTGTTGCATAGCAATATAAAGTAATATCAGTTGGCAAAAAAGCTAAATATTATGTATATCAGTTACAATTTACACTAGTACTTAGCTTAATTTGATATAGGCAAGTACTTTGAGAAACAAAGATTACTATTTCTTGGCTATTGTTACTGGATCTAAATGTAAAGACCCAAACTTGGGATTTGAGGTTTATACTTCACTTATAGCTTGACCCCTACCTGATAAATGGAGCTTTCTAAGGTTAAAAGCGTTGATTAACAGAAGGCCCTTAAATGTTGTCTACCTCTTATTTTCGCTCAAGCTTCCAATACTCCTTTGTGTTTGTAAAACTTTATATCAATTTTGGTCCCTATTGTCATTTTTCAATCTAAAAATGAATGCCAACCTTGGTTACTACTGATATGAAATGAGTCAATTATTTAGTAAGAACTGCAATGCGTAGCAATCGTGGTTCTGTGCCTTGCAACTATCTAACACTGTTTTACTTGTACAAGTTTATTTGGTACTGTACTTGTACAATTTAGGAGTCCTCTAACCGTGCATGTAAGTTTCTTGATAAAATGTCCCAAAGAGAATACAATATGGGTTTGATTATTTGAGCCATTCCATTGGGAAGTATCATTTAGCTTTCATTTTCTAAATTGTGGAATAACACTTGAAAACCAGTTAATTGCAGTTGTTAACCATATAAATTAGTTATTATGCAACTTTGTCGTCTATCTAAATTGTGGCATATTAGAAGCAAAAGACCATATGTGAAAAGGCACTAAGGCCCATTGTATCAAGTATTCTCTTATGCATAATTTCTTTATGAGCAGGTTACAGTACCAGTTGCAATCAAGGACTCCATAATCAGGTTCTTTTGCTATTGAGCAAATCAAGTTTGGTATTGGCATGTGCTGGTTACCATTGTGCATGCACACTATCTGCTGCCACAATTTCAATTTTTAAGGTTTAGTTTAATTTTATATTTCTTTGGTTTAGTTATCTCGAGGATGAGTAATTAGTTTTTGGGACATAAATAGGCTAGTATTAGAATCATAGAAGGCAAAATCGGCCGTTCTGGAGCAGGATCGAACGGTGCCGATCCGTTTCCAGGCCAATTTACGCGGACAGTGCAGATTTCGGACAATTTCAGCCGTTTCGGCCATATTTCGGCCAGTTCCAGTCAAATTTCAGCCCGTTCCGGTCCGTTCCAGTCAAATTTCAGCCGAAACGCGAATATAAAGAAGCAGAAAATTTTTTTGCAGCCGTGGGGATTCAAACTCTAGCCCTTTAGGGTGGAGTCTATGCAAGTTACCACCACACCATCCAAGCTTTTTTTATTTATACCACAACTCATTTATATATATCAATTATATCATGGATTGATATAACACAAATCAAAGTCACGGATTGACTAGACTATCCAAGCTTCTGGCAAAAAAGTCTGATTTTCCGATCTGATTCGGCCGATCCCGACCGATTTTTCCGATCCGGATTGGAATCGGACGGGGCCGATCCCGATTCCGATTCCGATCCCGATTTTTCCTTCTATGATTAGAATTCTTATTCGTAATTTATGAGAGGCATTGACTCTGATATTTGTCTAGTCATACCAAACCTGTATGCCTCACTATTTTAGTATGGTATATTTGGTAGGAAGAGTTTGAGGACAACTCAATTGATGAAAGTGAATTTGTAGCTTTTATGCAATAATTTTCATTCTATTTATTTTACATATACAAGATTGAATTTGAAGCTTGTTGAGATGTTCTTAAATGTACAATATTTTACATGAAATGATTAACAATTTTATAGAATATATCAGTTATTTGATAGGTTTCATGTAATAGTTTTATATGATTGACTTTGCAGCTTTTTGAGATGTTATTAAATGTAAAATATTTTACATGATCTATCTAACATTTTTATATGGTACAACAGTTAGTTTACAGGTTTTATGCAATAGTTTTCATTCTATTTATTTTACATATCATGGATTGACTTTGCAGCTTTTTGAGATGGTCTTAAATGTACAATATTTTACATGATCTACTTAACAGTTTTATAGGATTCAATAGTTATTTCACAGGTTTTATGCAATAGTTTTCATTCTATTTATTTTACATATCATGGATGGACTTTGCAGTTTTTTGAGATGGTTTTAGATGTATAATATTTTACATGATCTACTTAACAGTTTTATAGGATACAATAGTTATTTTACAGGTTTTATGCAATAGTTTTCATTTTATTTATTTTACATATCATGGATTGATTTTGCACGCTTGGAGTACCACTTGCTTAAAGAATTTCTTTTCCTGGAGGACTTGTGAGTGTTTGTTTTAAAAAAATTATATTCAACCTTTTACATGATTGTTCAACTAGTTTTTCAGAATTTTGCCAATAATTTACATGATTAGGACTTAAAATTCATTAAACTATTACATGATCTACTTAACAGTTTTATAGGATGTATCAGTTATTTTACAGGTTTTATGCAATATTTTTATATGATGTATCAGTTATTTTACAGGTTTCATGCAATAGTTTTATAGGATATATCAGTTATTTTACAGGTTTCATGCAATAGTTTTATAGGATATATCAGTTATTTTACATGATTCATGCCTTAGTTTTATAAGATGTATGAGTTATTTTATAGGATTATGACTTTTGTGAGTGTTTTATTTAAAAATCATAGTTTTATAAGATGTATGAGTTATTTTACAGGATTCATGTCTTAGTTTTATAGGATACAACAATTAAATTTAGTTTACATATTATTAATTGATTTTGCAGCTCGTTGACACGGTCCTATCATTAATGCAATATGAGACTCCTGTGAATCATCCATGGTTTTTCATCTCCCCTTATATATCCGTAAGTTATTATGTACTTTTGTATATTATGAATTAAATTGTCAGACTTCAAATTTTGAAATACTTAAGTCAATATTTTAATATTTAATTTTTGTCTATTGCAGATTCTGATGCATCAATATGATGAAAAAGCAGCATTGCAGGCCCTTCCGCAGTTGTTTGGGCCTCAATTTGAGCGCATCAGATGGTTGTTCATTCCAATTTGCAAGAAAAATCATTGGATTTTTTTTGTAGTGGATGTTCCTAATGTGGAGATGCATTATTACACCTCAGCTGGTAATATTGAATAAATGCAATACCACTAGCACACAATGAAATAGCTTAAAGATTTTCTTAGCTGGAGGACTTGTAAGTGTTTTCTTTAAACATTATCTATGCAACCTTTTTACAGTATTCTTCAACTAGTTTTTCATGATTCTGCCAATGATTTACAGGATTAGGTGTTGAAATGCATTAAACTATTACATAATATACTTAATAGTTTTGTAGGATATATGAGTTATTTTACATGATTCATACAATAGTTTTATAAGATGTATGAGTTATTTTACATGATTCATGCCTTAGTTTTACAAGATGTATGAGTTATTTTACAGGATTAAGATTTGTGAGTGTTTTCTTTAAAAATCATCTATGCAACATTTTACAGTATTCTTCAACTAGTTTTTCATGATTCTGCCAATGATTTACATGATTAGGTGTTGAAATGCATTAAACTATTACATAATATACTTAATAGTTTTGTAGGATATAGGAGTTAGTTTACAGGATTCATATAATAGTTTTATAAGATGTATGAGTTATTTTACATGATTCATGCCTTAGTTTTATAAGATGTATAAGTTATTTTACAGGATTAGGACTTGTGAGTGTTTTCTTTAAAAATCATCTATGCAACCTTTTTACAATATTCTTCAACTAGTTTTTCATGATTCTGCCAATAGTTTAAATGATTAGGTGTTGAAATGCATTAAACTATTACATAATATACTTAATAGTTTTATAGGATATATGAAGTATTTTACAGGATTCATACAATAGTTTTATAAGATGTATGAGTTATTTTACATGATTCATGTCATACTTGAAGTTATTATACAGTAAAGATGTTGATATTATTTTTTTCTTTCAGCTAAAGCATCATGGAAAGATGTTGGCATTATTCACGAGGACTGCCCCAAGCAGGCACCCAAATCAATGGACTGTGCTATGTTTGTGCTGCGCTCTATGTACAATCTGATCACTGAGATGCCTATGAATTTTACACAGGTAATTTTATGATGTATATATTTTACTTTCAAATACCCATAGGCTTCCATTTCATGAAACCTACAGTATTTTTCATCCTTTGCAGTATTCTTCAACTAGTGTTTCATGATTATGCCAATTAGGTGTTGAAATGTATTAAACTCATATATAATATACTTATCAGTTTTGTAGGATATATGAGTTATTTACATGATTAATGCGATAATTTTATAAGATGTATGAGTTATTTTACATGATTAGGACTTGTGAGTGTTTTCTTTAAAAATTATCTATGAAACATTTTACAGATTTGTAGGATATATGAGGTTTTTTACATAATTCATACAATAGTTTTATAAGATATATGAGTTATTTTACAGGATTCATGCCTAAGTTTTATAAGATGTATGAGTTATTTTACAGGATTAGGACTTATGAGTAACCTATGCGCCCTATCATTTTCCTCTCTATTGATGTGCATAAATCTAAATCCCTTACAATTCTTTTTTTTTGTAGGACGTGTCGTTCTAGCAATGAAGCTCTTCATGCATTCAAATAATTTGCATCAGCGGTGTATGAAGTAACCATCCAAATATTGCAATGATTGAACAGCTTTTTGTTTGTGTTTGTTTTATATTGATGTTAGATACAGTTGATGTTAGATACAGTTCAAAATATTTGTGAATAGTGAAATGGTAAATGGTACAGTTGATGGTGAAATGATGAAATGAAATGGTTAAATGGTACAATTGATTTTAATGAACTTTTTGTGGTGAAATGGTACAGTTTATGTTGTGGTGAAATGGTAAAGTATATGACTTTTTTGTGACTGGTGACATTTTATAGTTTGTATATGTTGTTTTTATAGTTTCATGTTTAATTTACAGTATTGAAATCTTGTAGTTAACATCTGTTAGATTTATAGTTTGCATGTGCTAATTTTACAGTATTGAAATCTTATTTTACATGATATATATCCATGTATAAATATTAATAATTGAAGAATAAATGATGAATTTTTAAAAAAAATTCAAAAATTGAAAAAAAATTGAAAATTTTAATTTCTAATTTTTTTTTAATTGTGATGCAAAAAAATTAATTTTGCATAATTTTAAGTGTAATTTGTAAATAACAACAAGTTTTAGAAGTGTGTTTTTCAAATCTTCTAGAAACTTGAAGTACAGCTGTACAAGTTTTGGAAATAGTTTGTGTTAAATCTTCTAGAAGCTGAAAGTACAGTTGGAAGTACATTTACTTTTCTAGTTGTTAACAATTTTTAACTAGGGTAAAAACTGGGTGGTTAGAATTTTGAATTAGGTATTATGCATGATTTGTTGTTGAAGTTACAGTATTGATTATAGTATTTTACAGTATTCGCGCAAGTCAAATGACAGTTTTTTTGAGTAAAAATTAGGTACAACTCTTTGGGTACAATTAGTCGGACCCTTATTTTTTTAAATTATGGTATAAATAAAAATTTCGGAAAATTTTCATCCTTATCCTGAAATCCTGGTTCAACTTTCGAAACGGTTTCGGGTCTCGACGAGAAAACTTTAGGAGTGGTTCTATCATCACATTTAATTCCTGAACCTTTACACCACTATTCTCGTGCGATTTTGAAGTCTCGACATTTGCAGTTTTACACCGGGTCCATACAAGATATCCTTGTGTACATTTTAGAATTTGTCGCTTTCCCCACGCCATCACTTTCGTGTCAAAGTGTGCTCCGCTAGCTTCTCGGGGCCCACATTGTACGACCCTACATGATCGCCATTTTGCGTGACATCTTTCCCTCCAAATGCGACTAGGTCCTTGGGGACTTTAATCCTTGTTTCTCTGACACACGGTCAAACGCTAAGGGGTCGTTGATTTGAGCCTAAGACCGGGTTCACGGAATATTATCCTTTTCGTAGCTCTTCCTTGTTTCTAGAGACTACTGTTGAAATTTGTCACTGGACTGGATCTATACATTATGTTTATACCTGGACTCACTGATTTGTGGGACCCTGCACTTGATGAGAGAGAGATAGGATTGTCAGTCGGCTATATTGCAAATGGTCTAAATAATAAAGGCTTCAGATAGACGTAGTTTTTCTCTGGACTCATCCTGTGTAGCCACACATGTCGGTGATTCTCTATTTAAGGCCCTAAAGATGAGAGAGAAAATCAGGGCACATACCTCAGTGCTCTGTTTTTTTCTCTTGCGCGGTTTTCGGTGAAGCTCGTTGGAGACTTATTTTGAGGTAATCCTCATTAAATCCTTGAAATTTGTTTTTAGGTTGAATAATTTTGCCTTAGATTGCTTGTTTCCTTTTTTTGTTCTCTCTTTTGGTCTAAATCCCTTTTCTTATGATTTTGAGGGGGTTGACCTTCTTTAGTATGATAATTTTCAGGGAAGTTCGATTTAAAAGAGTTCTTTGTATTTTTATTTTTATTTTTATTATTGAAGCTTGCGTATGTATCTTCCTACTTCTGATGTTCCATCTTTTGTCTCACAAGGTTCGAGCTTAAAAGTTTTTTAACACTAAAATTTGCTTTTCAGCTACAATTTCATTCATACAGCAATTAGGTCCTTTTTTAAGAAATTTCTTTAGGACAAACAGGAGTACAGAACTATATCTTTTTTATTTATTTATTTTTGAGAAAGAGAAAGAGAAAGAGAAAGAGAAAGAGGACTAAACTTTTCTTAGTGTAAGCAACTACGAGGAGTTGTTTAAAAAATTAAGCAAGGGGTGAAGAGCAAAGAAAAAGAGTTAAACTTGAGAACTTGTGATTTTATAAGCTGTCTTCTTTTTCTCTCAACTTGGTACCGAATCTTCTCAGTCAATGGCGTACTTACAGGAAACGCTCTTGGCATTGTTGCTTTTATTGTTTCCTATGTAATCAATTTTGCATGTTAGCTTGTAAAAAGTTTCCGTCTTGTGTAGTGTGAACTAATTAAATTGATTGATGATTGCTTCTTCAATTCATCCGTAGTGTGTAATCTCTTAACTTTCTAAAAAAATATTTTATCTTTTTTGGATTGTAAAATAGAAAAAACACAAGGCACAACTAATGATTCTTCTCTGTTTGATGATCAGAATTGAAGAAGATGGTGTGTGGGAGGCCTTTGACAGGAGGGCTTGACACGTGGTTCCAGACTCTCATAGTATCTAGTGAGAAGGGTAAATCTGACAAGGCGGGGGCCGTCCTGTCAGGGTGGAAGGACCTACCCTTGGAGCTCCTCGTGCGAATTGTATCTTTAGCTGATGATCCCCGGATGGTTATTGTTGCCTCTGGTGTGTGTACTGGATGGAGGGATGCTGTATGCTTAGGCACCACCAATCTCTCATTCTCTTGGTAAAAATCTCAATTTGCCCTTTTCAAATTGCTGTCAATCCAGCCATGATTGGTACGAGAAGACATCGGTTTTATTGGGAAGCTGTTTCTCAATTTTAGATAATATTAAATAGTATTAGACTAAAGGACCGAATACTTGGTTAGTGGGTTTTATTCCATATCATTCAAATGTATTAATGGAGTTGCTATAATGAAAAAGTTCAGTGCATATTAATATTAGTGGAGAATCTTGTTATCATCATGCTTGTAAAGTTACCTCATGGTTTTGTTAGCAAGCATTGTCATACCTAGGAATGGCTCTGATTAAAAGCTTCAAATTTGCATGGTTTAGTAAGAAGAGTTGATAAAAAAAAGCTGTAAAATATCAGTTATTCTTTCTTTATGACCACCTAAGCTAACCAAAGTCATTCTCCTAGTGATCAATGAGAGCTTGTCTGATAATTATTTATCTTTTTGAAAATAAAAATTGATTTCCAATATCCCAAATTATTTAATATTTTGTTATAAGATATGACTATGTTCTGAATGTTGTTGATGTTTCAAATTTTGCATATCCTCACCAATACTGGTGATTCTCAACAAGATCTAATTACAATTATAAATAATTTACAGCTAAACAATATTTAGAGTAGTTTCAGCAAACAAAGCCACTCAAATTTTTTAGTAGAAGCTACTGGTGGGGCCCTCAGCTGATGTGTCTTGAGTATTGAGATTTTCTGGCAACATTTATATTTTACTTTTTTTCCTTCAGTTTGTTGGATAGCACCACATTGTTAATTATCTTTTCTAACATTTAAATAATTGAATATGTATTGTATTTACTTTTTTTTGTATAATTCCTTTTCTCGTAGGTGTAACCTGAATATGAATAATCTGGTACAATCACTCGCCCCAAAATTCACCAAAATAGAGGTGTTATCCCTTCGCCAGAATAGACCTCAGCTTGAAGATGGTGCAGTTGAGGCTGTTGCCAATAATTGCCACGAGCTGAAGGATCTAGATCTTTCTAGAAGCTTCCGGCTAAGTGACAGGTCACTGTATGCCCTGTCAGATGGGTGTCCCCACCTGACAAGGCTCAACATCAGCGGGTGCTCGAATTTCAGTGACTCAGCACTCGTGCATCTGACCACCTGTTGTAATGAGTTGAAGTACCTGAATCTGTGTGGCTGTGTCAGAGCTGTCTCTGATAGGGCTTTACAGGTTAGACTCTTCTTCTAGTATATTTTTGAGTGAGGCTATGGTACTTTGCAAAGTACGGATCGGACTGTACTATGGATTCATATCTCTGTTTTCGAAGTTCAAACAGTCGATCTGAACCGCTCAACATAATCTCCATATAAAATTGTACTTAGAGACCAGCTTTTATATTTTTTAGATAGGTTGAAAACTACTACCTTTGGATGGTCCAGGATTTTTAAATTAGGTGATTTTCTAATTATTTTGAAAAATAGTAACAAAATTCTAAAAAATGTAAAATTTGATCTCCAAGTACATTCTCATATGAAGATCATGTTGAATGCCATCCAGGATTTTTAAATTAGGTGATTTTCTAATTATTTTAGAAGATAGTAACAAAATTAAAAAAAATGTAAAATTTGATCTCCAAGTACATTCTCACATGAAGATCATGTTGAATGGTTTGGATCGACTTTTGGAACTTTGAAAATGAAGTTATGGATCCATAGTACGAATGGATGTGCGCTTTGCAATGTACCATAGCCTCACTATATATTTTTTAAGGCATCTGATATCTGCTGGGCTGCTGGCTGTTCAGTTACTCAGTAGTAACTGACAACTCCAGGGTTGCCAATTTGCAGTGTCAAATTGGGATTGAAGAAAATTAAAGTGTTCAATTCCAGTACCTGGAATACACAAGCCAATTCAGGTTTTAGTTATAAGAAATTTGCTTGATAACATATTACCCAGATATGATAGGTACTGACGTAGAAAGGTTAGAAACTATTGTGTGCTTTTGTATGGGGCTAAAATGAAAGCACAAGCATTATAAAATATAAAATTATGCCAGTATAAATTTAAAAAGAAAAGAAAAATCTAAGTCTTTACTTTTGTTCTGAACTCGCTGAACAGTGAAATTATTTATGCAACGCAAAAATGTGTATACAGGCAATTGGACAAAATTGCAACCAGCTACAATTGCTTAATTTGGGTTGGTGTGAGTCAATCACTGACAAAGGTGTTGTCTGCTTGGCATCAGGCTGTCCCAATCTGCGTGCACTGGATTTATGTGGCTGTATCCTAATTACAGGTACTTGTATATAATCTGATATATACATCTCTCTTCACAAATTACACCCAATATTTACTTTATTGGCGCTGTTTGAATCAAGTTCTTTTTTTTGGGGTGTTTGCAAAAATAATTTACTGTTGTATAAGGGTCAAATCTAGCAAAAGTAGATAAAGTTATCCCTAATTCTGTATATCAATTGTTAGTTACATTCCAACCCAACTGAGCCTCCATCTCAATTGAGTAAGAAGAGCCGGCTAGAATTACTGATGACACTCAGTATTTGAGGAATAATTTCCACTATCATCTTCTCTCTTTCAAATTGGTATAGAGCTCCTTCATTAGGGCAAATACAAATGAGGGCATGACTCCCATTTCTATTAAAAAAAAAACTCCTTCATTAGGGTGAATTAGCTTTTACGCAAATTGATTGAGCTAAAATGAAAGATCAAGTCAAGGGTAATCTTGGTCATATTGGGGTTTATGGGGAAATAAATGTGGGTGAATTAGACAACTTGCTAAATTCTCTCTTTTCACAGACGAAAGTGTTATCGCACTGGCTAATGGTTGTCCCCGCCTCAGATCCCTCGGCCTGTACTACTGTCAGAACATAACTGACAAGGCCATGTACTCTCTTGCCAACAGCCGTGTTACAGGCAAGCGTGGGCCCACTGTCAGGAAAAGCACCGAGGAGAAGGAAGGCCTTGCAAATCTCAACATAAGCCAGTGCACTGCCTTGACCCCACCGGCAGTGCAGGCCGTGTGCGATTCATTTCCTGGGCTGCACACCTGTCCTGAGAGACACTCTTTAATTATAAGCGGGTGCCTTAGCCTTACCTCGGTGCATTGCCATTGTACAGTGCAGGCTCACCGGGCTGGCCGGGCTATGGTGTCTACTTACCATGCGTATTAAGAGGGTGCTGGAGCGCGAGTGTTGTTGGTTTCCTCGGATGTGTACTTTTGAGTAGTAGCATGAAAAGATTTGTGCAAGTAACTGAAGTTTGTGTTATGTGATGTATTAATCCGGACTGATGGATATTTACTTTTTAAGCTTCTTAATTATTCTGTGAATGTGGCACCTTAGCAGCTTTGTTGGTTTTATTTCTTATGTTTGCACGAATGTTGGTAGGGTGGATCAATTGCTCTAATGGTAGGGCCAGAGATTTCAGAAGATAAAGAGAGGCAAGCATTTAAAAAGATAGGAGGGATTATTCTACAATGGTTATTTTGATAAATTCAATAATGAATTCATAAAATGATGTCAATGAAATTAAAAATTAAAAGGTGAATCGACGAGTATGAGTATGTTGTATTGTTGTTAGACATATAGATGGTTTAATAAATGAAATTTATATAGTTTAATTAAAACTTATTATCAAATTAAATATAGTTAAATTTCGGAATTAAAATTTTAAGTTTTATTTGAAAATTGTTAAAAATTTCAAGTGATTTTCTTTTGTAAAAGATTTCATCCACTAAGGTAATCTAAACATAATGTAAAAGTTGATGATACAATTTTTTGGGCGAATGTAAATCACTCAATGACCCAACCAAGCAATGCAAGTTCCAGCAGCTGTTTTAGCATCTTTCTCTAAAACACTCGCAGTTACAAAGGATACATAGGGCGTGTTAATGATTTTATTATATTAGAGAAAGATGTCTGAGTACAAATGTCTGTGAGTACAAATGTCTCTCTTTTTCTTTCTCGAGATGACTTGAATACTGACGGCATTACCTCTGGATGCTGCATGAATTGACATAGTTTCTGGCAAAATGAACTCCCATATAATTGGAACTATGTTCACTTCCTTTTCAAAACTGAATTCCAGTAATCCAATCAAAATCGATAATAGCAGATCGTGCAATATGCAACTCCAAGCACGTATATATTAATTGAACCTATGCGGTTCCATTGTAGGTTACCTACCTTAATTGCATATCTTATGGTTCAGTAAGGAGGAACTAGTATTCCTATTGTTATTTTTTTGTAAGACGAGAGATATATTAAGAAAATAATTTATTATTACAATCTTATTTTCAGCTTTATATGTATCTCTATTTATAGTTACAAGAATTCAAAAACGAGCCGTTGGAATGTATTATTCCCTATTCCTATTAATTACATAACACTATTTCCTATATGTCACTATTTCCTATTATATTAAATTAACTAGTTATTACATATTAGTTTGAATTATATTTTATATTTTAACACTCCCCCTCAAGTTAGGAATATAAATATCGTGCAATCCTAGCTACTTGTAATTTTCTCAAATGGACTCGGATCCAACCCTTTGGTAAAGATATCCGTGAGTTGATCTCCACTTTTTACGTATGGTGTTTCAATTTCTTTTGCTTGAACCTTTTTCCAATAAAGTGGCAATCCACTTCTATATGTTTTGTTCGTTCATGAAACACAGGATTTGAAGCTATATGTCATGTCGAATAGGAGTTGCTTGATCCAAGTTAGTTCACTTGCGGTTGATATCATGTCACGATATTTGACTTCGGCGCTTGATCGTGTTACAACATTTTGTTTCTTGCTTTTCCATATGGCTAGATTTCTGCCTACAAATGTGTAAAAATCGATTGTCGATTTTCTATCGAAGCTTCTGGTCCAATCTGCATAGGAATAACCACATATATTAATGGAATTATTATTTTTCATCCAAATACCCTTACCTGGATTAGTTTTCAGAACCTCAAAATTTTATTCACCGCTTCTAAATGTGGTGTTCTTGGTGAATGGATGAACTTACTAATTTGGCTTACAAAAAATGAAATATCCGGACGAATAACCGTTAGATAGATTAATTTTTCAACAAGTCTTTGAAATTGATTTATGTCTTTTAAAGGTTCACCATCTTTGCTATTTAATTTGCATTTGTTGTCAATTGGGGTAGAGGCCGGTTTACATCCCAGCTTACCGGTTTATTTTAACAAATCAAGTATATATTTTCTTTGAGAAATAAAAAGTCTTTTATCCGAAGAGGCTACCTCTATTCCTAAAAATATTTAAGATATCATAAATCTTTTATATCAAAATTTTCTTTTAGTTGTTTCTTAATTTTTTGAATTTGCTCTAAATTATTTCTGGTAATTATCATGTCATCTACATATACTAAAATAAGAGTTGTATTGATACCATCACATTTAGTAAATAAAAAATGATCGGCATTACTAATTTTAAAATTACAAGAAATTAAATAAGAGCTAAGTTTGTCATACCATACCCGTGGAGATTGTTTCAATCCATAAATTGATTTATTGAGCCTACAAGCCAAGTTAGAGTTGGTTTCCAATTTATGACCGGGTGGTAATGCCATATACACCTCTTCTTTAAGTGTTTCTTGAAGAAAGATATTTTTGACATCCATTTGGTAGAGATCACAACCATTGTTTACGGCAATATAAAATAATATCCTTACGGTATTTATTTTTTTCACCGGTGCAAATGTTTCGTTATAGTCTATGCCATAGGTTTGGGTAAATTTTTTAGCTATAAGTCTTGCTTTATACATTTCTATGGTACCATCACTATGATATTTGGTTTTATACACCCATTTATAACCAACCGGTTTTTTATTTTTTGGTAGAGAAACTATTCTCCAAGTTTCATTTTGTTCTAGACTTTTAATTCCTCATTCATATCCTTACACCAAATTGGACTTTTAATTGCTTCTTGGTAATTTTTTGGTTCCAATTCTTTTTCAATATTAGTGAGAAGCATATGGTATTCAGTTGAAATATTTTCATATGATACAAAATTTTCTATTGGATATTTTACCGAATAGGTTATATAGTCTCTAAGTCTAGTTGATGGTTGTCGTTCCCCAAATGATCTTCTAACCGTTAATTTTTCTTCCGTTTCATTTTCATTTGTGTCATTAATAGTCTTATTTTCTTGATCATTAATCTCAACTTGATGGTTATTTCTAGGAACAAAATTTAAATCATCTAAGTAAGGCAATACTATATTGTCATTTTGATTATTTGAATATGGTTGATGAATTATTTCTTTCTCTTTGAAATATGGTTCATTTTCAGAAAATGTAACATTTCTAGAAAAATAATTTTTTTATTAATTGGATCATAGCATTTATAACCCTTTTTATAAGATGAGATCCTAAGAAAATAGTTTTTTGTTATACAAAATCAAGCTTGTCTTTTCTTTTGATATGTACGAAACTTGTACAACCAAATACTCTCATATGATCATAAGTGAGTTTTTGTTGATAAAGAATTTTTAATGGACTTTTGTTTTTTAAAATAACACTAGGCAATCTATTAATTAAATGAGTGGCACAAAGTACGGCATCCCACCAATATATTTTAGGGGCATTATTTTGAAATAATAAGTATTGTGTTTTTTTTTCTAATAGGTGTCTATTTTTCCTTTCCGATACTCCATGTTGTTCGGGAGTATTTATACAAGTTGTTTGATGTATAATACATTTTTCTCTAAAGAGACTTGAAAATTAGTTATTTATAAATTCAGTTCCATTATCCGATCTAAATATTTTTAGTTTTGTATTAAATTGTGTTTCTATAAAACATAAAAAATTATAAAAGCAATCAAGCACTTCATCTTTAGATTTAAGTAAATATAGCCAAGTTACTTTTGGGAAATCATCAATAAATATAACGAAATATTTGAATCCATTATATGAATCAGTTGGGGCCGGTCTCCATACATTGGAATGTACTAAATAAAAAACAACTTCACTTTTGCTAGTAGAAAGAGAAAAATGAAGCTTTGTTTGTTTTCTAACTTGCATATTTCACAATTAGTACAATTTGAATTCTTAAAATCCAAGATACTATTTAAAATCTTGTCGGAAGGATGCCCAAGTCTTTTATGCCAAAGATCGAGTTAACGAATTTTGCGGAAACACAAAGATTTAATTTGCTGGAGTTCAAAAGATAGTATCAATTTTCTAGAAATCCTTCACCAATCTTGATGCCGGTTTATAGGTATTGAAATACAACATTTTTACAAGAAATATTGCATTACAGTTTAATTCTTGTGTTAATTTATTTATAGAAAGTAAGTTTACGAGAAATGTCTCTAAATACAAAACATTTTTAATTTGTTTGTTACACAAGTAAATTTCTCCTATGCCATTTATTTTTACCTTCATACCATTACAACCAAGACATATTATTACCATTGGTCAGGTTGAGCTTTGACAATAGTTGTTTGTTACCAAACATATGGTCTGTTGCACCGCGTCTATAATAATTTTACTAAAAAATAAATCTTTTGAGTTAGAAGAAATACCACAAGCGTTAGGAGTGTTCTGATTGCTAAGTAGCACATAGAGCTGTTGGAGAACTTGTTGGACTTGATCCCAGCCCTTGACCAGTTTGAAACCGACCCGCCAGCGCTGTATGGCTTTGACCCGCTCCATAGTGACCCGCCAGTGCTATTAACAGAGCCTCCAGTGGTGGTCTCCCTATTGGGTCTGCCAAAAACCAAGTAAGATCCGCCAAAGGCAGAACCAGGTCCGCCAAAATTGGTATTGGGTCCGCCGGTTTGATAATTGAGCCCGTTAGCATTAAATCCAGCCCCAGTGGCCAGTGCTAGTTTGAGAGAGGTTATTGAGTCCGAATCTATTTCCAGACGAACCTACTAGCCCATTAACCCATTCCCTTCGTTAGAAACAATGTAACTTCTTCTTCTTTTCGTTGTTTTTCTCCCAATTTCGATTCTGGTCATTGCCTTTGAATTTTTTTTGGTCTGAGATGGGATAGAGATGCCAACACGGCAACACCTATCCTGAGTGTGACCGTTATTTTTACAGTGATTACACTTCTCATTTTTTGATTGATTTGGGCTATTTTGAAAGCTAGGGTTTTGATTAAAATTGAGATTTTTTACGGCTAAGCCATGGGTCTCGTGTCCCTAATGGCTTGCAGTTTATAAACCATTCATGTCAAGTCTCCTACTTTCCTTTTGTTGAATTAAGCTTTTAATTTGAGAATAAGAAGGAAGAGGTACCGTGGTCATGATTTGAGATCTTACGGCTTCATAACTCGGGTTTAGACCCACGAGGTACTGTAAAATATCATCCTTCTCAGCCCGCTTCTGAAGTGTGGCCAGATCTGTTGTTATTAACCGATAGGATCGAAGCTCATTACGTTTTTTTCAAGAGCACTAAGGTACTCAGTATGGCTTCTCGACCCTTGTTTTTCTGGTTGAATCTCCAGCATGAGTTGATAAATATGTGAAAAATTATTTTACTGACCGTACATAGCTTTTACCGCATCCCACAACTCATGTGCTGTTTCGGCCATCATAAAGAGGTCGGATACAGCCGGCTCCATGGAGTTTAGGAGTGAGGTGATGATTCTTTCGTTTGTTGTTCTCCATTATTTTTTTGTCGTCGTTTCATCAGGACTTAGCTTGTTTGCATCTGCAATTTTTGGTTTTTTCTTTTCACCAGTGATGTATTTTAACATCTCTCGACCACTCAGGGCCCTGGATGTTGCCCTTGCCAATGACATGTAATTTTTGCCATTGAGCAAAGTATTTGTTAGTTTCGAGAACTTCGTTGCTTCTTCTTGAGCCATTTTTCTTTGCTGAAATTTGTTGTGTTTTTTTGATTTTTCGGTCATAGAGTCTTTTGCTCTGATACCATGTTATTTTTTGAAGGCAAGAGAGATTAAGAAAATAACTTATTATTGCAATCTTATTTTCAGCTTTATATGTATCCGTATTTATAGTTACAAGAATTCAAAAACTAACCGTTGGAATGCACTATTCCCTATTCTTATTAATTACAGAACACTATTTCCTACATGGCACTATTTTGTATTATATTAAATAAACTAGCCATTACATATTAATTTGAATTATATTTTATATTTTAACACCTATTTTTGGAAAAATAGGCATAAAAGCCCGTCCATTATATTAAAAATAAGAATACAATGTTCAAAAGAAAAGTAAACATAAAATAAAAAAGCTACCTAATAAAAACCCCGTGCCAGTAGAGGTCTCAGCAGCACACCCGGCATCGTCAACTAGATACTGACCCCAAAACTGACCCATCAAGGGACAGTATCAAAGTTTCAGCCTTTATTTCATATCATTGACCTTAGGCAAACACAAGTACATCCAAACCTAAAACCTAAAAATAGCCAAAAACAACATGTTAGAATAACAGAACCAGCATGAACAATATATATGCCACAGAATTAAATGAAAACCAGAATAGGTACTAACAAGTGTGCCAGCAAAAACAGAGAAACACCCCCCTTTATTACAGGATATAGCAAAAACATGCATGAATAGCCAAACAGCCAGCAAGGCTATTAGAACGGCATAACAAGGGTAGGAAAGCAAGGGCAGCCATTAAGTGGCTAGCACCACTGGTACCAGTGGCATAGTGGTACCAAATGACATCTCAAAAGCAGGCAAAGGAGAAAGGGACTGAAGTGGTATCATATCAAGATCCTTAAGGGTCCATGAATGAACAAATTGCACAGCCCTCTTTTTAGTACATGACCAATAATTCAACAAATAAACAAATTAGTAAAAGCATGGATCAGACTGTAGGGACAAGTTTATTGTCAAAACAGATAGAATTCCTTGTTTTCCAAATACCCCAGCATATAGCACTTACAATCATTAACATAACTTCTCTTTGTTTGAGAGGCAAATACTAAGCCAAATCTTGAATATTTTCTAAAGAAGTCCAATCACCATAAAAGTTTTGAAATTAGCCTATCCAGAACTAAATATGAGTAATGTAAGGACATTTACGAAATATATGCAATGCAGATTCCACTACACGATTACAAAAGAGATAGTGTGTATCTCCTTGCCATCTTTTTTTTGACAACACATCCTTTGTGAGGATTTTATTTTGAAACAACAACCACATGAAAATCTTTATTTCAAAGACACAGGAATATGCCACCACATAGTAGTAAATTGAATTTGAACACCTCTAAATGAGAGGAATATGTATAAAGAAGATGTAGTAAATTGAAGTTTAGAATCCCATTTTCAATTGGGACAATTTGGAGAGTTATTTAAAGAACATGAATTAATTATGGCCACAAGGGCATGCCAATCAAGGATGCCATGTAGGTTCCTGCGAAACCTCAACACTGCACCTCGAGACTCAATGACCTCCTGTACACAGACAGAAGACGTATAACATAGATTAAAAAGGTGAGGGTATGCTAGCGAAAGAGGACACTTTGAGTGCCATGCATGCATGTGTCGGTCCAAAACTTTAACTGTTTGTTCGTTACCAATTTGAAAAATACAGCTCAATTAACCTATATATTGCAATTTAGTCACTTCTCTCCAAAAATGAGACATGGCAGCAAATGGTGTATCGGAAGTGTACTTAATTTTAACACCTATTTAATACGTGTATTCACTATTTACTACGCCGGCCTCAGATAAGATA
The DNA here is from genome assembly GCA_025461125.1 of Carex kokanica. Classification (NCBI taxonomy): domain Eukaryota; kingdom Viridiplantae; phylum Streptophyta; class Magnoliopsida; order Poales; family Cyperaceae; genus Carex; species Carex kokanica. The sequence continues at coordinate 132,554 of JAJGRX010000170.1, forward strand.
ATGTGTTGCAAAAGTGAGAAATTTGTGCAAAAGATTTTGCACAGGGTCATATCCACATATCTAAAATCATTTAAATTCATGCAGTTTTAAATTCTTTTGTACGAAATTTAATGTAGATGAACGAATATAATTGAACTTTGAATAGGATTCTGTCCAAAATGTAACAATATCTCATCCCGTGTTGCAAATTTGTGTTGAAAGCCTGGGTGAATATTTTAACAGCGCACCTTTTACTTCGCACAGTGCAGCGCAGTCCTCAGCACTGTGTGAGTCAAAATCGGAATTCGTATCACCTAAGGTTAAAAATATCCTGTTTAGATCTGAACCGTCAAATCAGAATCAACACGACTATTGAAATTGCGCGTGCATTCTAACTTGAGCCGGATTGGCCCAGATTCCGATCGGACGGTTGTTATCCAAACAAAAATATTATGTTACCTCAGAGGATAAGGATTCGTTAAAATGGGGCTGTTAAAATTCAGTCTTTTATACGGGCAAGTGCCTGAAGGGCACAAGGTTGACGCCACGCCGGTTATGGCTATATATGCCTTGCCAGTATAAACCTTTTTGACACAGGGCCTTACCAGTATAATTAATTGTTGTCCATAATCATATTTAGAGATGTCAATGAAATCCTGAGATGAGATCGTTGACGGGTCAGATTCGGGTTGGAATTGTGATTGTACGTAGATCATATTCCTATGAAGTTGCCTGTTTTTACGCTGATATAAATCATTAATTTCCTTAGATTGGATTGGCACATATCTCGCAAGAGTGGTTAATTAGTTTGATAACTATGACACGCTTATATATATATATATATATTTTGTTCTAGCAATTACGAGAACTAGCGTACATTGACAGATGGATACATATCACTTTTTGGCTGGTGCATGTTTCGTTAAACTAGCTAGCCAGCCATTAATAGATAGAGGATGCATGAAGAAAGCAGGTGACAGTTGGCATGCAGATGCTTTCAAATAATTAATTACCTAAAAATGAAAATTCCTGCAAACTCCAACCAGTGATTTATATTTCGAGATTGCATGCATGCAGATCGAGAATCCCGCGGAGACGACCACCAATAACAAATTCCTGGTTTTAATTTTAGCACAATTAATTAATTCACACGTGATGTGATGTAAGTTTTTCTTCTCCCTCTATATAAGCACTGCATTATTGGAGACTGCTATTAATTACAAGATCGATCAAACTCATATATATAGCTCCACCCAAAAAATAAAAAATTCAAAAAAAAATTCAAAAATGAAAATGAACAGCATAAAGAATATCAAGTACTGTACCGTTTTGTTATTTCTTCTCGCATGCACTATAAGTGCTCACGAATCAGCTCCCAAAGATAAAGGTTCGAGTGCAGCAGCTCCCGCCCCAGCAGGAGCAACCGCCGGTGCTAAAGGATCAGGTAGCGGCACCTTCAATGTAAAAGACTATGGCGCGGTTGGTGATGGAAAAACCGATTGTACAACAGTGAGTTAATTATATATTACTTACTTTTTAATTTATTCAAATTGTTTCACACATAAATTAATGTCATGAGTATTGTACAAGTGATCGCCATTTTCTTCATAATTTTTTTAATATATATAATTGACTTCCTATATATGTTTGACCTCCATAGTTTGAAATCTGACTCTGCCGGCCCCTGTAATTATTAATAGGGATTCCAAAAGGCATGGACCGCGGCATGCGCTGCAGCAGGAAACCCTACAATTGTGGTCGCCGATGGGTCGTACCTGCTCGGGCCTGTGCGTTTTGAGGGACCATGCAAGGCTCCTATAACGATTCAGTTGAACGGTAAGTTGTTAGGATCAACCAACCTCGGTGCTTACAAGGAAAACTGGGTCGAATTTTATCGCGTCACTGGGCTAACAATCACTGGAACTGGTACCTTCGATGGACAAGGGGCGTCGGCTTGGCCTAGCAACAAGTGCAGATCAGGCGGAGCGTGCAAAACCTTTCCCATGGTGAGCTTCAATATAATGTTAATTCTTTAATTAAAACTCTTAATTAATATAATTATAATCCATATATACAGTATCAGTATGATCTCACATAAAATTGAAAATTGAAAATTGAAGATTGAATTATTATTTGTTTTTCATTTTTGTGCGTTTAATTTGTATTCAGTCCGTGGTGTTTGCCTTCGTGGAAAACGGAGCCATACGTGGCATAAAGTCACTGAACAGCAAATACTTCCACTTCAACATCTTCAGCTCGAAGAACATCGAGGTAAGTAACGTGGGCATCACTGCTCCAGAGGACAGCCCGAACACAGACGGGATTCACTTGGGTGATGTCTCAAACGTGACGATTGCAGACACAACTATAGGCACAGGCGATGATTGCATCTCCATTGGTCCGGGCAGCACTGATGTAACCATAACAGGTGTGAAGTGCGGTCCCGGACACGGCATCAGCATAGGCAGCTTGGGGAAATACGCAAATGAAAAGGATGTGAGCGGTATAACGGTGAAAGGGTGCACCTTGACGAAAACCACGAATGGACTTCGGATCAAGACCTTCCAGAACAATCCTTCCCCGGTGAAGGCAGACAATATCCATTTTGAGGATATAACGATGGATCATGTGACCAACCCCATCTTGATCGACCAGCAATATTGTCCCAACGGTGCATGTAACGCTGGGGTTTCAACGGTCGCTATACAAGATGTCACATTTAAAAATATCAAAGGCATATCGTCGACTTCTCAGACAGTTACTATAAACTGCAGCCAAAAAGTGCCATGTACACAGATTGCGCTGTCCAACATCCAAGTAACTTGCCCTGCTGGTACTACTAATGTCACATGTGCTAATGCAAAAGGTCAAGCTGATGGAACTATCAAGCATCCTTGTTTCTAATTAAGTAATTCCATCCATCAGGCCATCTTCAATTATATTATATTATATATACATGTTCGCCAATTTATAGCTAGCCTAAGCCTAGGCACTAATTAATGTACGTGTCTAATCTTCAATTCATTAATTTGGAGTTGATATGATGTATGCACTGCCATTACTCTAATTACAATAGTACTCGCTATACGAGATGAATGCATATGTATGAATTAACATTTTTTTTAAGAGTTGGACTTTTCTTTATATTTCTTTGGTTAAATATTGTTAATTAATTGATATGAATTAACATATCAAGTACAATATATTAGCTCGTCGATGCGGAGATAAAAATAGAAGCTAGCTGTAATTGGTTATATAAGTTATAAAATTAAATCTAACTGTTCATGAAAGAAGATAAAAATATAAATCCAAGTCATATTGACAACTATATATTTTTTGTATGATAATGACAATTAATTCAATAATCATTATAAAAAAAAAGTTATAAGTTTAGATGTGTGCTATGTAATTTGGATCGACATTGTATCAAATTTACTTTAATTTGAAAATGTATTGAATATTTATCGATTGATTAGAAAAGATTAATATATAGTTGAGTTTTAGAACTTCTAAGAAATTATATATATATTAACAATATAATGCTATTATTAAGTTTTAAATGAAAAGTTTATATCTATATTTATAATTTATGTACTGTATTAATTTCTAATCCGATGGACGTGGTCAACTATATATTTTAGTCCATGTGATAAATTCATTTTCGTTTTGCTTCGCAGACGCCCTTTTTTTTTTTTTTTCTTCTTTTTAGCAGACACCCTTTAATTAATACTCTTCGCTTATTTGCCTACGCATCTGTTGAGTATGAGAATGCAAGAAAAAACAAATGATGATACCATTAATCTCTATATCTCTCCTACTATTTCGAAACTGGGGGGCGTTTGTCAAGATTCGTGTAAATAATTTATATTAAAATCCATCCCGTGAATCTAAACCGGACACACAAATTTTGATCCGGGTTGAACTGTTTCGATCAAGCATCAGAACACCTCCTTTCCCCTATTATTCCTGGAGTTTGTATCCCCACAGAGAGGGACAGAGTGGAACTTCTGAATTATGGAGATCAAACACACTGAGGATTAATTATATAAAATTTTCATGCAGAAAATAAGGCTCAATTTGCATTATTCATGAAAATTTACTCTAAATTATATAGAAAATCATATATAAAATATAATTTAAAAAAATAGAAGTTAATTGACTCTCATTTATTGAACTTAAATCCGCCCATCCTCGGATACCGAACTCATACAATACTCCCAACCGGATTAAAAATAATACGGTGTCTATTTAGATATAGACACTACAGCAAAACCGGTCTTCAGCGACAGGTTCTGTCGCCAGTCGCTGAAGACCCAAAAAAACCCAAAAAACCCAAAAAAAAAAGATTTTAAATGTTTCTACGACGAACCCTTTTGCAATCGGCGCTTTACCCTTCTATGACCGATTTGGCCGGTCGTAGAAGGGTGCCCCCCTAAATTAAATCCCCGCACCATAGTCTTTCTTCTCTCTGGTTCCCGCCGCGTTAGGTTTAGCCAAGAAAAAAAAACCCTACAGCCGCACTTGCCGGCCGACCCTCGGCCACTCCGACCTCTCCGCCACTCCGACCTCTCCGCGCTCTCTCTCTCTTTGTCACTCTCTCTCTAGATCTGTTGCCGACACCGCCACTGTCGCCCGACCCCACCCGGCCGCGAGGTGCTGCTGGTTTTTGACGGCTGCGAGGCCGGTCTTTGCTTGTTGCGGTATGCTCTTCACCCGGTAACTTTGACCCTCTTTGTTTTGGTTTTGTCTTGTGGCTTGCAGCTGTTGCCTTGATCTGTGGCCTTCGTGCCTTTTTGCCTTGCTGGTGGCCTTTGTGCCTTCTTGCTTTGACCTGTGGCCTTCGTGCCTTTTTATCTGTGGCTCTTGCGCCTGTTTCTGTGGCCTTGCGCCTTTTTTCTGCCTTGTGGTTGTTGCCTTGAACTGTGGCCTTGAGCCTTCTCTGTTTCTTGCGGCCTTCATGCCTTGTGAGATTTTTGCCGATTTAGGGCTTATTGGGTTATCGGGTCTGGTGTGCCTTTTTTTGGTTTTGCGCTGGTACTGATCGGTACCGTGGGGTGGATTCTTTCTATTATTCCTGGTTACTGGTGCTGGGTTGTTCTTGCAGCGCTGTTTTGTGTTTGCTTGGTTGGTTGGGCTGTTGCTTGATTGTACTGGTACCGTACCGGTACCAGTCCTTGACCCTGTGCTGGCTTGTTCTTGACCCTGTGATGGCATTAGTTGGGCCGGTTTCTCGGCTGGGCCATTTTTGTGACTATTGCGGGCATTGTATGACTATAGGTTTTCTAAAATACACATGTAAGCAGATATGCATATCAAAGCAACGATATTATGGGGTACTGTATTTTGTAGTTGACTTCTAATATAAATGTAATTTTTAACAATGTCAGTTGGTAATTGTAATTGTTGACTTCTGATTTATATGTAATTTTAGGAAAGTAATTGTAATTGTTGGTAGGTAATTGACTAATTGCAATATCAATTAACCGAAAAGCTATTAGTTTAACAATCTTTCTAAATTAGCAGTATGTATAAACAGTGGCGGATCCACATGTAAGAGTGAGGGCATTCATTTTTATAATTCTATGAATTTTTTTATATTTAAAGAAAAAATACAAAAAATGCTATGGATAATTTAAAATATAAATTGACTCTCATATTTTTTTTCGCTTGTAGATGTATTACTTCCGTCGGGCTTGGTTTGTAGTGAATGATGTTTTGGAGGAATACCTACTAGAGGCACCCGCATGTTACATCGTTTTGAAATTCAGTTCTCATTTGTTAAAATTTTATTTGTTTGCTTAAGTGAGTTCTAACCTCTTTGTTGTAATTTTTTGCTTGCAGATGTATTAGACTTAAGAAATTTACTTGTTTGATTAAGTGAGTTCTAATCTCTTTGTTGTAAAATTTTACTTGTTTAATTCATTTTCTCTTGCTTTGAGACATGTAAAACAAATTAGACTTAAGAAATTTACTTCATGTATTGTTCAATTATGTGTCATTGGTAATGTATTTATGTATATCTTGTAATTCAGAATGGGTTGTTATATTTGTTTGGGACTTGAGAAAAATAAATGAACAGAATAAATTGTTATATTTGTTTGATATTTCGTACCAATTGGGGAAAAGAAAAATAACAAAAAATACCAAAAAAAAAAATTAACCTTCTGCCACCGATTTTGGGATCATCAGCTACCGCCTAATCGGTCTCTGATGGTGTTCAGCCACGTCAGCATATAGCATTAGCGATCTATCTCATCGGTCGCTAAAGGGTCACTGCGACTGGTGCCTTACCCTTCAGCGACCGGTGACGTCAACGGGGAGGGTATCAGCGACAGAGCAACTGCGACCGACCTTTAATTCTGCGACCGATTTTGGCCTTCTGCGACCGGCGCCATACCCTTCTGTGACTAATTTGGCCGGTCGCAGATGGGTAAGGCTGCTGTAGTGAGAATAGTCTGTTTTGAGATTCGTGTCAGATGAAAACTGATTTACCGAAATCTCATTGTAGTCGGTCACAGTGGCGAGGCTAGAATTTGAGCTAGGGGTAGGCAAAAATCGTATTTGGGTTTGAATAAATTAACGGGTTCGGGTTCTTTTCTTTTTTTTCTTTTCTCGCGTCACGTATAATGGCTCTGGCCTCTGACGGGTTGCTCTGGCGGAGAGGCGTTCTTGTTTTTTCTTTTCTTCGCGTGAATCGCGTCGCTCACTCTAGCTCTAGCCTCTAGCTCTAGCGACTAGCGGCCCATATATATATTTTTTTTTTCAGCTGAGTTATGGCCTATGGGCTTTGGGCTCCTACAGGGTAGGCAAGCCTATAATTCAAGAGTAGGCAACCCATTAAAAAAGTCCGGTTCCTAAAAAAAAAAAATTTCGAGAGGTAGGCACCTCGCCACTGCTCGGTCAGGTAATTACACTGGATTTGAATTCCTATTTCTACCATAATCTATGTTTCTCTCCACACTATTTCCGCTTGAAGAAGGTTATAAATAAAATGTTTTCGTCATATTTTAATTCCCATGTAAATCGAATAAATGAAAAAAAGGAAAATGAGAAGAAATATTTCCTCTCATAATATCCCCCCCACAAATACTATTATTTATATTGACTGTATAAAATTCGTCATCGTACGGTTATAAATAATCTGTGTCTACTGCCTGATATAGTCAGCTGCCTATATATCAATGAAACGTTTTAGATATATATACTGCTGCGTGTAGGGGTAAGTAAGTGTGAATTCTGAATTTTCTTTAGACCCAATAATTTTATATATTTGTGCTTGCTTCTGAATCATTATCAGGTCAATCTTTAAAGTTTAAATTTTGACGGTCCAGTAGAAACACGGTCCGCTCCGCTAGTGGAGACTGGAGAGATTAGGAGAGACGCTAGCTGATTCGCTCATACGCGAAAAAGAAAGAAAACCAAAAAAGAGGCGTGGTCCGCTACCGCCGAAGTAGAGACACCTCTTACCCACAAGGGAGAGCGTCAGTTGCCATTAGCGTCGGGGTCATGAAAGGAACACTTTCATAAGCGGCATGAAATATTACCGGTACCGTACCAGATAGCTTGTCCAATTTAGTACACCTCATTTTTGGAGAAATTTTAGAATCTCACTTTGTTTGACCTCTCAAGTAACCAGTTCACTGGAGAATACCAGTGTTAATTTATCTCTTTGTAATAATAAGCTTGTTCGTCAAGTAACCAGTTCCCTCTAATTGATAATTTGCTCACTAGTATGATTCCCGATTTTATTGTAAAATTACAGAATATCTGGTACGTACTTCAATCTTTCAAACAATTAATCTATTCATGGGTCTCCCCAATGGCAATTTGATTCACGGTCTCCAGCTTAGGCCAGACGCTCTCTGCTCAGACGTCGGCGCACTCTCCTCTCCTCCGCTTAGATGCACTCTTCCCTCAGCTCTCCTCTCACCTGTCTCTGTGGGCCCGTGGTAAGAACTAACCCTAATTTTTTTTATGTTCGAATTGCTATGTTAAATGTTATAATACATGAATTGTGACTTGAAATTAAAGTATGCAAAAGTATGAATTGAATTGTTTTTATCATGTTGATTACTTTTTTATTTAATATTCAATTGGTTAATGGGTTTGAATCCGATTACTCCTGGCTACGTGTAGGCATTGTGACAATGCCATGAAAACCTCTGTAATAATAAAAAAAATCACCCAGCTACTGATTTCCACGCAAAATACCATCTAATACCAAGAATTTTGCCAAGTGCGAAATCACTTCCCTAGTTACAATTATGTACTAAAATATAAAATGGTTCAAAACTGCACTTGTTATTACTTAATCTTTTATGTATAACTGTGTTATGTTGGTTTTTGCATTATATTGTACGAAAATTTGAGGTATTAATTTTTGAAATGTAAGAGTTATATGCTACTACAAACAGCACATTGCTAATGCCTATTCTTCTCCTCTATTCTATATTTAGATCGCTAAAGCATAGAGCTACTTTTGAAGTTAGCGCTGTTCTTGCTAACCTGTACGTCCAAATGATGGAATAGCGTTGTTCTTGCTATTCATGGGGTTGCATCCAAACGCACCAAGGTTTTGACAAATGATAAATTTTGTAAGAAACAATTAGTGTATATTCTTTGAATCAAATTGATAAATATGTCGAACTAATTCTTTAACCGTTACTTAGAAATAAACAGTTAGTGAAACTTTACCTAACTAGACTAAATATTCAAAGGACATTCTCTAATGCGTGTTTCTTGTTAGATTAATAAACTTAATTATTGGTCAAATGTATTAGTTAATTATTGGAATCCTCTAGAATTGTCATGAATGTATTGGAGTTATCTAGAAGTCATATTGTGGTCTTCTAAGTTGTCTTGAAAGATAAAAAAACGTGTATAGAAAATAGAGAGGGTTTATGAGATGATTAAATGCTATTTAGTGATGGTAGAGTGTGTAGAAAGTTCCTATGGATCTATATAATGCGTAAGGAGTCTTTTGAATGTAAGAGAGTAAGAGAATATTAAGAATAGAAGTTAAAATTTCTGTCATAGAGTGTTCTCTCTTCCACTACTAAAATATATCAAATTTGCCTCTATATTTAAAAATCGATCCTATCAAATTGGTATCAGAGCCAAGTTGAAAATGGCCACTAGAAATCCAAATGTCTCCTTCCAATATCCAATTCTAACCAAAACCAACTATGATCAATGGTCGTTGCGAATGAAGGCCATTATTGGCGCTCATGGCTTGTAGAGCATTGTCGAAAACGAGATTGAAGGGCCCGAAGATGATAGCACACTAACGGTAGCTGAGTTGAATGCTTTGCAAAAGAAAAGAAATGGAGATCAAACTGCGCTAAGTAATATCCATCAAGGGTTGGATGACGACATGTTCGAGAAAATTGCCAATGAGATGAGTTCAAAAGATGCACGGGAGATTCTTAGAAATTCGGCGGATGGAGTTGACAAAGTGAAGAAGGTGTGGCTCCAAACTTTAAGAGCTGAGTTTGAATCGCTTGTGATGAAGGAGAGTGAGTTGGTTGGAGACTATTTTATTCGAGTATTGGCAGTGGTGAATCAAATGAAGAGGTTTGGTGAAAAAGTGCAAGATGTGAGAGTTGTAGAGAAGATATTGTGCTCTCTTAATGCAAAGTTCAATCATGTGGTGGTGGCTATTAAAGAGTCGAAGGACACCGAGTCTATGACGATCGATGAGTTGAGTGGGTCATTGCTAGCCCACGAAGAAAGAATGAAGAGAACTCAACAAGAGCCGCTGGAGCAAGCACTTCAAGCCAAGGTAACACTAAAAGAAGAAAAACCAGGCAGCGGTGAAGGTAATCGCGGCAGAGGCCGTGGTGGCTATAGAGGCCGAGGTAGAGGTCGCGGTAGAGGCCGTGGTAGAGGACAAGATCAGTGTCATGAAAACAAGGAAGAGAAGAACCAACAAAACTCGGAGGAAGAGGAAGATCAAGTAAGTACAATATTCAATGTTACAATTGTCAAAAGTATGGTCACTATGCAGCAGAATGTTATTACAATGAGAAGAAAGACGAGAATTAGAAAAATGAAGAGAAAAAAGTGATGGTGTAGTATTGCTAGCAAGCAAGGAATCCGATGTCAACAATGATTCGGTGTGGTATTTGGACACCGGTGCAAGCAATCATATGTGTGGCTAAAAGCACATGTTCACCGAAATTGAAGATATTGTGGATGGTCATGTATCATTTGGAGATGCCTCAAAAGTGAGAGTCAAAGGCCAAGGTCAAATTCTTATTCAATGTAAAGATGGAAATGAGAGGTTTATCTCTAATGTTTACTATGTCCCGGATATGAGGAGTAATATTTGGAGTTTGGGTCAATTGTTGGAACGTGGTTACACGGTTTTTCTGAAAGACCGAATGCTTTATTTGAGGAGGGCCAAAATGATCGGTTGCTAGCCCAAGTAGAAATGAAAAAAAAACCGCATGTTTCAGTGAAATTTGGTGAATGCCCAAGCAAAGTGCTTAAAGTCATGTGTAGAGGACGAAACTTGGTTATGGCACTTGCGGTTTGGACATCTTAATTTTGGTGGTTTTAAAGAATTAGCAAAAAAAGGAATGGTGAATGGTATACCACACATAGACCACTGTGACAAATTTTGTGAAGGTTGTGTGTTAGGAAAGCACCCAAGAAACTCTTTTTCAAAGGAAGCAAGCTATCGTGCAAAGAAAGTGCTTGAATTGGTTCATACCGATATTTGTGGTCCAATCACTCCTAACTCTCTTGGTAATCACCGATATTTTATTACTTTCATGGATGACTATTCCCGAAGGACTTGGGTTTATTTTTGAAAGGAGAAATCAGAGGCTTTTTCAGTTTTTAAGAAGTAGAAAGTGCTTGTTGAAAATTTGAGTGGTGTTCGCATAAAGGCTTTGAGGTCCGATAGGGGTGGTGATTTTACATCAAAGGAGTTTTTTCATTTTTGTGAAGAGAATGGTATTAGAAGGTTTTTGACAGCCCCTTACCAGAGTAGCGGAGAGAAAGAATCGGACCATACTCGACATGATTCGAAGCATGCTAAAGAGTAAAAACATGCCGAAGGAATTTTGGGCTGAAGCGGTGAGATGCGCCGTTTACTTACAAAATCGATGTCCAACAGCGAGTTTGGAGAAAGTCACCCCACAAGAAGCATGGTGTGGTGTCAAGCCATCGGTGGCTCACTTGAAGGTGTTCGGAAGTGTAGCTTATGCTCACATTCCGGATCAAAAGCGCACAAAATTAGATGACAAGAGCAAGAAGCTTATTTTTATCGGCTATGATGAGAAGTCCAAGGCGTATAATCTCTATGATCCTATTACTAAAAAGGTACATGTGAGTGGTGATGTGCAGGTGTCAATGAAGAAGGCATGTGGAATTGGAGTTCCATGGAGGAGATGTCTCATGAAGAAGTGAAAGAAGCGGCAACAACAACACAAGCTGGACCTTCTTCGCCATTATCCGACAATAAAGATGAGCCGAGAACACCAAGAACTAGAAGCTTGAGAGACCTATACGAGGTGACAAATGAATTGCATTTGGTGTGTCTTTTGGCGGATGCGGAGGACATCACATTCGAACAAGCCGTTAAAGATGAGAAATGGCAAGCCGCAATGTCATGCAAGAGGAGATGAATGCAATCGAAAAGAATGACACTTGGGAACTTGCGACGTTACCCAAGGGTAATAAGCCCTTTGGTGTGAAGTGGGTTTACAAGAAGAAGATGAATGCACAAGGCGAGATAGAAAGATACAAGGCGAGACTAGTAGCGAAGGGATACAAGCAAAAAGCCGGGATTGATTATGAGGAGGTGTTTGCCCCGGTTGCAAGAATGGAGACAATTCGACTACTAATTTCGTTGGCGGCTCAAAATAAATGGAGTATCTTTCAAATGGATGTCAAGTCGGCATTCTTGAATGGAGTACTTGAAGAAGAGGTCTACATCGAACAACCCCCTGGATACACAAAAGTCGGTAAGGAAAACAAGGTGTTGAAGTTGAAGAAGGCGTTGTACGGGTTGAAGCAAGCGCCAAGAGCTTGGAATACCCGAATTGATGCATATTTCAAGGAGCATGGATTTGTGCAATGTCCATACGAGCATGCGTTATATGTGAAGGTACGAAAAGATGATACTTTATTTGTGGCCTTGTATGTTGATGATTTGATTTTTACGGGAAATAATTGGGACATGATTTAGAAGTTTAAGTTAGAAATGACAAAGGAGTTTGAGATGACCGATTTAGGTCACATGTCAGATTTTCTCGGGTTAGAAGTGAGGCAAGATAAATCTGGAATTTTTGTGTCTCAAGAAGCATATGCCAAGGAGATTTTGAAGAAGTTGAAAATGGAGGGTTGTAATCCCGTTAGCACTCCGGTTGAGAGTGGTACGAAATTATCCCGATATGATGAAGGCAAGGCGGTTGACGCAACATTTTATAGAAGTTTGGTTGGAAGCTTGCGTTACCTCACATGCACAAGGCCTGATATTGCATATGGAGTCGGCTTGGTGAGCCGATATATGGAGGAGCCAAAATGACGCATTGGAAAGCCATAAAACGAATTCTTCGTTACATTAAAGGTACACTATCTCATGTCTTATTTTATCATTGTACTAATGAGTTTGATCTTGTTGGATATTCCGATAGTGATTGGTGTGGAGATGTGGATGATAGAAATAGCACTTCGGATTTTGTATTTTTCAATGGAAGCACGGCATTTATATGGCTCTCGAAGAAACAACTGATTGTTACTTTATCAACATGTGAAGCGGAATATGTTGTTGCATCATCATGCATATGTCATACAATATGGCTACGTAAATTATTGAAGGAGACGAATTTTAATCAAGAGAAGCCAACTGAAATTCGAGTGGATAACAAGTCGGCAATATAATTGGCAAAGAACCCAGTGCATCATGAAAGAATCAAGCACATTGATGTGCGTTTTCATTTCATACAAGAACATGTGAAGAATGGTGATGTGGAGATGACTCATGTGGCGAGTCGAGATCAAGTGGCGGATATTTTCACAAAACCGCTACCGGGTGAACTTTTCGAAAATTCAAGAAATTGCTCGGAATGCGAGAAGGAAGATAATTAAGTTTAAGGAGGGATGTTAGATTAATAAACTTAATTATTGGTCAAATGTATTAGTTAATTATTGGAACCCTCTAGAATTGTCATGAATGTATTGGAGTTATCTAGAAGTCATATTGTGGTCTTCTAAGTTGTCTTGAAAGATAAAAAACGTGTATAGAAAATAGAGAAGGTTTATGAGAGGATTAAATGTTATTTAGTGATGGTAGAATGTGTAGAAAGTCCTATGAGTCTATATAATGTGTAAGGAGTCTTTTGAATGTAAGAGAGTAAGATAATATTAGGAATAGAAGTTAAAATTTCTGCTATAGAGTGTTATCTCTTCCACTACTAAAATATATCAAATTTGCTTCTATATTTAAAAATCGATCCTATCATTTCTACCTTTTGAGCCGTTACTGTAGTGCTGACACCGATCACTAATGGTTTAAAGGACAGAATCATTAGAGAACGTTCAATCATTTCTAACGATTCTCAAAAATCATTACTGATTAGCTTATGTAGTATTTTCTAAAACCTAAACTCTTATATTCACCAACTATTCTATTCTAATACAGGTTCTTTTATTTCAAAACTTCTTTTAAGTTCTAAAACCTTATGCAAATCTGCATATTGAAAACTTCTAAGATATCTCTCTCTCTCCCCCCCCCCTTCTTGTTTTCTCTCGCCCCTACTAACTTAAGCTCAGACCCTCGCCCCGCCACCCTAGCTCATATCTGCTCCTGCTCTCAACTCCCTACTCCTCCTGCTCTCGCCACGCGCGTCATAGTCTCAGCGCCTCACCGCATTGGACTCTCGTCGCACCTCTCCTCTCAAATCAGGGACCCGACACAGACACCAATTAACTCCCCTCTCTCTCTCTCTGAGCGATTTAACTCCCCTGTCAAACCTGCCGGAGTTTGATACTCCCCTCGCTCAACCCTCTTTTTATTGAGGGATTTCATGTATATCACTAAAAAACCTAGGAAATTACATATTATTCCTCCAAATTATATAATTATGTATTTACCATTTATTGAAGATATTGAAGATCAAGCAAATCACCAATCATATCCGATCCAATAAGAGAATCACTGACAATCGTCAACTTTACATATTTAACTTTGCACTTTAGGAATATATAACTGTAGCATATTTGATTGAATTAGTGCTGTAATTAGAAGGGTAAACGGCTAATTAATTGTATTTTAGGAAATAGCAACGGCTAGCTTGTTGGCCTATATATATAAACAGATGTATTTTACAATGTAAAGACACAACTTAATCAATAAAACAAATTCTTTTATCTACTGTTATTTGCAACACCATTCTAAATTTTAATAACTCACATATTTATCCAATTAATTAAAAATTAAAATTAATTATGTTTAATCTTATATAAATACAAAATATAAATAAGCACCTATCTCTTTCCCTTCCTTCATGCGTATATAGAGGACCAACTCATTAGTTAAATTTTGGTTTCATGTGCAAAATGAAATTGGTGTCATAAACCTTATTTATGATAAGGCAAATTCTTCGGACCTATTTGTAAAATGAACATATTTTCATTTTCAAAGTTCAAACAGTCGATCCGACCGTTCAACATTATCTCCATATTAAAATGTACTTGGAGGTCAAATTTTACATTTTTTTTTGAATTTTTTTACTATTTATTAAGTATTTTACAAAATTCAATGGTCTGAATTTGACTAGTTTTTGTAAAATACTTAATAAATAGTAAAAAAATTCAAAAAAAATGTAAAATTTGACCTCCAAGTACATTTTAATATGGAGATAATGTTGAACGGTCGGATCGACTGTTTGAACTTTGAAAATGAAATATGTTCATTTACAAATAGGGTCCTTATGTCCATAAAAGAATTTGCCTTACTTATAACATGCTAACAATGAATATTGATATAAGGTTGCCCTTGTCGCTTTTCAAGAAAGATAAATATAAAACCTTTCCCCCCCCCCCATTAAAAAAAAGGAAAATAAATAAATTTCTATTACTGTTACAAGCTAATTAATTAGCAATCACTGTAACTAATTGCAGTATGTTGTTAGAAGCTAATTAATTAGTAATCACCGTAACTAATTGTTTTGCTAGCTTATATATATATATATATACGTAAGAGACTTGAGAGAATACACGTACAATTAATTCAATTGAAAATCTCTCTCTTCGATCTCTCTAAATTAATTAATTAATTAATTAACCTCTCCACAGCTCTCTCTTAGCAATGCTGACGGTGAAGACCAAAGATGATGAGATAGATGCTTAATTATGGTGTCTCAGACTGTACGTAAAACGATCATCGACTTCAAAGAGCATTTATTTAATCTGCGACAACTCTCTCCCACTACCTCAGATCACTTCAGCCATTTCTAATTAAAGCTACATGTTCCACCTTCAAGAGCAATTTCTGAAGCTCCTTTAATTTCTCCTAATGCCAACAATTTGCTCAAAAATTAGCTTCGGACCAGAGTTTGTCAGAAGACCAGCCTAACTATTTACAGTTTGAAGAACAATTTGGATTGGTTGAATCATCCACTTGTTTTTCAATCAGGGTCATCAGTAAATTAAAGTTCTTGATCGCCTTTTCCCTTTCATTTATTGCCAATGCTACGTACGTACCCTATCAACTGCACGCATTTTATGCCACACGTACTGCACACAAATATTCATATTCAATCTAGTATTCGATTAGAACAAGTGCTTTGTAAGAGAGAAACTAATCAAATCTAGGAAAGATGTAAACTGCCTAAAAAGAAGAATATTCCTTTTGCTGAGCCGTCATCTAGCTTCTACCATGTTCCTTGTTTCTTCTTTCTTCAATGAATTGAAGAAAACTATGATTTAATAAATTGTAAAAAATACATGTGGAATATTTGACCTCATCTCCACACTCAATGAGTGATCCTTAAAATGCTACTAACTTGTTAAAAAGGAAAAAACAATATATTATAAAATATTAATCATTAGGATGTAGTAATTAATATATCCAATATTTGTCTCCACCAATGCAACTTAGTACATTCAAAATCATACTGAGAATTCTTTTGCAAAAGAAGTTGGTCATAAGAAACTTTTGTTATCTCACCAAGGCCTCAATCTTTATGATCGACTTAAAATTTGATAAATTAATCCGGTTAGAGTATAATTGAACTTTTGTATCCTTTAATTGACCTTAGTAGCCTTCATTCTGAGACTTCTCTCCACAATTTTTAGTAGTGATCGGTCAACTGTAAGGCATGAAGGAATTCCCAAACTTGAACAATAGTCAATGAGGCATGATTTGCGAAAATAATGCTCACAAAGAAGTGACCTGGGGGAAATACAACAAATAATATATATCAATTTTTCTCTCTGTGTGAAAATTTTCTGTTTAAATAATAACTAAAAGAACAGGATCATCAGATTTTCAAATTTAAGCAATAATCAACTCATAAAGGAGTACAACAGAGGCTCCTGCAAAATGGGAAATACCTCAAATAGACATACAAATTAATTTTCACATATCATATCACAGGGGTCAACACTCAACATGTATTTTAGATAACAAAATAATTAAACTTGATAGAAAAATGCACCTCATTCCACCAGAAAAAGTGACAAACTTTGGAATCGGATGACAGTTGACACAGACCAACTCCACATTTTTCATGGCTTTTAAAAGCCATTTATTTTTATTTGTCTCCTGTCGGGCCTGTTTCTCAGTTTGAATGGCATTGGGCCCACAATAAACCAAAACCCGAAGTTTCCCCTTCTCTTCTCTTCTCTTCTCTGTGTGCTCCGCAATCTCACCGGCCCAGTTATCAAAATTCAAGAGAAGTGCTTGTCCCATCACCTGATTTCGCGGAGAGATTGCTTGGACTTGGATGGTTTTACTTTTACAGTTTTACCCATCCCCATTTCTCCGCCTTTTGTCTCGCAAGTAAATTAAACAGCAGTTGATGGATCACAAGCCTTTGGATTATCAATCGGACGGTCAGGAGTATTACTGGCAGACTCGTTACATGCTCTTTCAAGGAATCCTAGCTTCATTCTACACCGACATTGACCGCCCACCGTCTCCTCTATCTCAGAATTAGAATTCACATGTTTTTAGTAATTTTACCAATAAGCTCAATAGTCCTCTCAATTTTACATTTCTGTGTATAATCTATTCTCTTAAAATTTGTTGCATGTACCAACACACTTAGTTGTCATTACTTTGTTTTCATCAATTTGGAAGGAAAATCAATAATTAAATCATTATAATTTCTATTGTTTGGAAGGGATCGGTTTATAAATGAAGGAGAAATTAACACTCTTGAGTTTAGGGACATTTGTGGGATGTATAGTTTGGGAATGTTACTTTGCGGGATGCTGAACTATATCAATTATGGGATGAATAAATTGTTCAAGGAAGAAATCATAGAAATTCTTAAAAATTTAATTCATATTGGAACCAAGTCATTTGTACCAAGTCCGAGTTCAACGTAATTTTTAGCAAATTCCTTTGAGATTGAATGGTTTAATTTAGGTTTGGCCTTATACCACTCAAACTGACCGGTGTGTCCTTGCTTAAGGACAAATAATAGTTCAAGTTTAAGTTGGGAGGTGTGATGACGCCCAAACGTATCACAAATTACATAGTGTTTTGGCTTAAGTTTTACTTATTCATCTCACTTTCATGTTTATTTTGCATGAGAAATCGGTTACCGTTGCGTTTTTTGTATTTTATTTCATGAAACATGATTTTGGACTATTTTATATCAATTGGAGTAAGAATCAGGACAAACCGGATATCGATGAAGCAACGGGAGTTCACTGTTACAAACCGTATTCACCAGTACCGTCCCAACAATCCTATACGTACCAAAGATAGAATGAATAGCATTAGCCAAAATTCACAAGGCTGGATACATATTGTATTAGCCAATACGGACGGTCCGTATTAGATGCAATTTTTCGTTTGAATTTGTGACAGCTCTCCTGATCAGATTTTTTGGACTCCAATCATCTTCAGACATCCCTAGACCCTTATAGAACACTCCTAGACAGAAATAGAAGACATCTTTAGATCCCTTAGATTATTTCTAAGTTTTATTTGCTAGGTAAGAGAGTGGAGTGCTTAGAGATCGAGTAAGAGGGTATTATCTTGTATGGTTGTATATTTTTCTTGTCTTTTTGTTGTAATCATGTCATTCCTTAGCTAAATTATGATTCTTAGAGTTGGCAGTAAACTTTGTTACTCATGAAGTTTTAATATAATTTTATTTGGTATTTGTAATTGTTTTTGTTTGCTTGATTGTTTTTGTGTATTATGTTCATTCTTACTTGATTTTGTTTGTTAGATTTAGTCCACCATGGTGATGGCCACACCTGGAAGTTAGACACAATTAGGCTAACCGAGTTAAGATAAGGAAAATAAAATTCATAGATTAGTGGTGGAAACCGTATCAGGAGATACCATTAGTTGGACCAATAAAAGTATACATGGGGGTCCCGACATTCGTAGAGAAATGTCGCATTGTTTTGCCTCACCATGAGGACACCCAATAAAACCAGAAAGTAGGGCGAAGAAGCTAGTTAAGTGAAGTTCAAAATCTTTGGGATAATCACAATGCTTCTTGCATATATTAAGACAAGTCTTAGCCGGATCCCTTGATAGATAGGGTGACTATGTCGATGCGAGAGCAATAGTCACTAAATTGGATTAGAAACATTCAAACAATATCTGAAAACCAAATACCGAATAAGACCTTATTGAAATGAATCAAGTAGCATTGGTAAGCCAAAACACTAAGAGTTCACCCTATCATCTTATTACTAAATATTTACTTTCAATTTTTGCCAAATCAAAAGATCAAATAACTACTCCAAAATTTTAGATTTTGTCTAGCTTTTCGAAATGTTGAGATTTGATCGCTCAAGACCTAAAACTTAATTTCTTGTGGATCGACACCCAATTATACAACCTGATATAATTATGCACTTGTAATCCAACTCGTATAGAAAGCTGGGTTATAAATATTATTTTTCTTCACAATTTACAATTTCGTTTATATAATTCAAAGTTTCAGTTTACAGAGTTATGTGATAAGGTTTATAGAATTCAAAACAATTGGACGAATCATGTAGATGCAAATTTTAAAAAAAATTAAAATTTAAAAATTTAAAAAAAATTAAAATTTGAAATGTTTTAACCGGTTTACACTATTCAACAAAACTATTTACAGAGTTATGTGATAAGGTTTGAAGAATTCAAAATAATTGGAAGTGACATCTAGATGCAGATTTGAAAAAAAAAATTGAGAAAAAAAATTTGAAAAAAAATTACATGTATATGTTTACAGAATTTTAAAGTGGTCGTTAGTTACTTGTTTTGAAAAATTGTTAGAGATCTTCTAGATGCGGTCCTAGTGGTCAAGGTTAAAGGTCTACAAGTGGTCCCGGTCAAAGCAATTAAAGTTATTAAAGTGGAGATTAAAGTGGAGGTTTATTGGGGACCACATGGTAATTAAAACTTGTTATGTTTGCAGAATTCGTTGAATCAGTTTACAGGTTTTAGTATTGAAGTTTACATAATCTCATGAAGAAGTTTACAGACATTTTTTAGTTGAATTCAAGGATAATCCGAATATTGATGCCCGGGAGTTGTTCGCAGTTTTCTAAAAATTAATCTTTGATGGATAATCTTCATATACATCCGTTTTTATATATATTCATTTGATACTTTAAAAATCATTGTTTAAATTTAAAATTTGGTAATTTTAGATGTGTTATCTAAGTTATTTACATAGAGTATGTATTTGATAAGCCCAATTATATATACTTTCGATTAGAGTTTTACGTCTAAAACTATGCCAAATTTATTGTATTTTAGCTTAGTTTGGTAGAATACACCAAAGAACCAAGTTACTACCTTTGCCTTATTTAAATTACAAAAATCGAGCAAATGGAGCAAAATACAGGCTGGTGCGGGTAAACTTGGCCGCACGGAGATAAAATGGAGTTGCACAAGAAATTTGAATTAAAAATTAGAAATCTCCAAAATCATAGAGAGTTCTGCGGCCTGTACAAGCATTTCGTATGGGCCGCACAAACCAAAAATCTCATTTTGTGCGGGTCTCTCTAGCCGCACAACCAGCCGCACAAACCTCAATTCCTTAGTAAATTTCGTCGACCTCTCATTTTGTGCGGGTCGCATAGGCCGCACGGTTGGCCGCACTAATGTCAATCTTGTCTTATTTTGTGATATCTTCTCAGATTTGTTGCCAGATTCTGGGAGATTGTTTCTCAAGACACGAAAATTGCTATATATTGGTAGGGAGGCAGCAGGAGAAGGCATCTTTTACTCCACCTAATTTCGACACATCTCTCTACTATTTTCCAAGTGAATCAAGGCGATTGAAGTGAATGATATAAGGTTGCTCGAGCGAAACGAAGTGAAGACGAGGGCAGCAAGCAAGGGGATTGGTGTAGTCTATTTTTTTTTTGTTTTATCATGTCTACTCTTGTATTTCGTTTGGATGTTAGCGCACCCATGAGAAGCTAGATTTCCTCTATAGGGGCTTAGGCTTTTAGCATGAACTTGTGTTAAAATCTATCTTACTTGGATGATTTTCTTTATTATGATTGTTTGCATGATTGTTCTTGTTGATTTTATTATTCGTGTGATTGCATGATTTGTGTTGCTTGATAATTAGTATCCCGCTTAAGTCTAAACAACTTGAGTAGATTTGGATCAAAAATTGATGGTACCAAATTATACACATGAATACTTTAGGATTTTAGATTAGAATTGACCAAATCTAATTCTTGGTCCGAAACCACAAGAAACAAATGTTAAATTGATGTGAATGACTTAATCGTGAAACCTCATATTTGATTGAGATCCCTAGAATTAAACCAAATATTGTATGAAGAACTTAATCGTTAAGGAACTATATTTAGAGATAAACTAGGCTAACCTATGCTTATGGTCTAGACCGCTAGGGTGAAGGACTTATCGTGAAACCTGAATTGTTTAGGCACGTCATTAATTCACGAAAATGATCCTTAATGATATTTTAGGCTTAGAAATCTCATTAATACAAACATGAATTTAGAAACCAATTAAGTGTGAATTTAACCAAGTGATTGTATGTCGATAGCCTCTAGACTTCTCGTTATTGAAACACAAAACTCTTTTTATTTATTTGGTTAAATTACTTTTGTTATAATTCAACTCTCAATCGGTATTGAACCCAGAAAACCAAATTTGCAACAAACCCCCCATTTACTTTATTTGCACCTTTTAAAATTAATTAATTTACTAGAAAGTAATATTTCTTGTTATCTTTGAATATATACATATTTTACTACAATGATAGATTGTATGCTTGCAACCGACCTATCATCGTGTACTAAGGTTTTTATAAATTTAAAAATGAAAAAGTGTATCTAATTGACGTAAAAAATCAATACCTAAATTAAACATTAAAATTGTAACGTAAAAAAATTAAATATTTTGATGAAAGACTAAATATCTTTTCAATTGGTTTAGATCAATACGCGTAAGTTTTTAAAAAAGAGAGGATAATACATGTTATATTTTAGTTTTATAATTATATAAATATATAAGCGAAGCTACGGTATTATGTGCATAGCACATATTGATCCATAATATAGATCAATACCTTTATTTTTGAAGTCCAAACAATTATCTAAACTTTTCAAAATGATCTATATGAAAAATTACTTGTGGATTAAATTCTAATTTTTTTTAGAATTGTTTTACTATTTTTAGATTAAAAATCACTTGATGTATAGATTCTAGATTATTTAAAATTGTGATTTTCTTACTTATCTAAAAAATAAAAAAAATTCTAGAAAAAATAAAAAAAATAGTTTGTAAGTATATTTTTATATAAAAATCACGTTGGACGGTTCAAAATTTCAAATAAACAAGTTGATTTTTGAAAACAAAAATATTAATATATAGTATGGACCAATATAGTAACCTCACTTTAAATATATTAAAAACTTACATTAGAAATATACTTACTCTAATGAAAGGTACGTGGGGGCGCAAAACCAGCGGCGCCGCATCAGTATTAGTACTGCAACACAATTGATTCTGGTTTCTAACCTGTTTTTATCCCGAAATTTTTAAATGTAGCACAGATTCAAAAAAATATATATACCAAACGGTACCGTTTGGTAGGAATTTCAAATTTAGCACGACCGCAAATCGGCTGAGCGGCCCCATTTCCTGGGGACCGCAGATCAGCTGAGCGGCCCCTGAAATGGGGCCGCATATCCGCTGAGCGGCCCCCTGCCTTCATAAACCCGTCCAGGAGAGAGAGAGTCATTTCACACTCTGATCTCTTCTCTCCTGGACAAGAGCTTCTTCTTCTTTAAGTTTTTTTCTCTCTTTTCTTTTCAATTTTTTTTTTAATTTTCAGTAGATTAATAATTAATTTGTTAATTTTTAATTTTAGGTTTCTTGTGTATTGGATTCAAAATGGCTCTTATGGTATCAATTTATACTGGTGGGGATGTTTTAACAGGTCCTAATGGGGTTTATTATAGTATCGGACCTGTTACTGTGATTCCGGTATTGCCGGGTACTGATTATGTGGGGCTAAAATCGAGTATATGTTAGAACTTGGGATTGGATCAGGGCCAGTATGACCTTAAAATTGAGGCCAAGATTAGTATGCCGACTAGTTCAGCACAAACCTGGTTCCAACTCTTTCCAATTCAGAATGAGGGAGTCTGGCAGGTATTGTACAACCAAACTATGAGTTTTTCTGGGGGTACATACAAGATAATTGACCTATATGTGGAGGTTACTAGAGTCCGGCGTACCAACCCAACTATGAGATTAATTCAAGGTCGGAGTCGGGGTAACTCATCCGGCTCTAGTCCGTCCCCTGTCCAAATTGACCAACCGTCTAGTAGTCGAGCCCCAGTTCAGAGGGATCGACCGTCCAGTAGTCGGCCCTCCCGTCGGGCCCCCACCCGGACTGACCAGCCTTCATCTAGTCGGAGCGCTCATTGGGGTCAATCTTGTGATCCGGATGAAAGTGCTGAATTAGAGGATTCGAAATTACAAGAGGCAGAGGAAAATTAGGGTGATGAAAATCCTGAGGGTACGAGCGATCATTGTGACGAGAAAGATACCGGGCCTGTGCTTGGACGGCCGAGGACTTTCGTAATGGATAGCGGTTTTCGGATAATGGATCGCGGGTTTCAGCACCCGTGTTTGGCTTTCAATGACACATCAGGGTTTCAGCCCGCAAATTCGAGTTTGTTTGGAATGAGGGAAGAGTATGAGAATGAACTGTCTGAGGGTCAAATATATGACTCAAAAGAGGCCATGAAGGGCGCAATTGCCAAGTTTCACATAGTTTGCAATAAAGAGATAAGGAATACGCACAGTAGTACCACCAGAATTAGGTTCAAGTGCAATGACAGTAGATGTGGCTGGTACATACTCGCAAAGGCCACTGGTTACGGTACACAATGGCGTGTTTCGAAGTGCCCAACACAACATTCATGTCACGCGGATGCGACAAGAATTGATCATGCACAGTTGTCGGCTAGTATGGTTGCCGATTGCATATTGGCTCACATGAGGAACGACGTTGATTTAAGTATCAACACAGTAAGGATCGCTGTTGCTGAAAGATACAACGGTCAGATACCGGCGTACAACAAACTGTGGCGTGGCCGTGAGTTGGCAATTGCCCGCCAATTTGGTAGTTGGGAGGGGTCGTACTCTCTTATAGTTCCGTTGTTGGAGGCAATCAAGAAAAAGAACCTAAGTACTAAATTGGCACTTATTTTTTTACGTCATTGTAATAAAATCAACAATTAAACTTATTTTTTTAATTTATTGACAGGAACATTGTTTGAGGTGACCTCATTTTCCACCGGTGAACCTGGACCATGGAGGTATTTCCATAGGGCGGCTTGGGCATTTGGACCGTGCATAGATGCTTTTCAACACATCAGACCAGTCATCACCGTTGATGCATGTTTTCTGTCAGGCCGGTACAAAGGTAACTAATTTTTTTAATTATCTTTACTTAATTTAGTTGTTTTAAAATTTTGGAAATTAATTTGATTATTTTAATACAGGCAATTTGTTGATTGCAACCGGGTACGATGCAGAAAACCAGCTTCTCCCATTGACTTTTTCACTGGTAGAATCAGAGAGTTTCGAAGATTGTGCGTGGTTCATGAAATGGTTGCGCCGCAATGTAATTCGCTCCAGATTCATGTGTGTAATAACTGATAGGGGCAAAGGTATAAAGAATGTGTTCAGACAAGATGATCTGGGGTGGAACGATAAGGATGAGGATCAATGTGTTCACCGTCTTTGTGCTACTCACATAGCCGAGAACATGAAGAAGAACGGTTGTAGTGAGGCAATCAAGTTTTTTAGGATATGTGTGGCTAAGAGAAAGATGAGGAGATACGAGCAAGGAATGCAAGCAATGGGGGACGTATGTGACCGCGCTCTCAATTGGCTGAACGGTGTGGGTAAGTATTTGGATCAAGATGAGAACGAGTGTCTGAAACCATGGAAGATATTCCAAGCGCTTGACGGCGGTTACCGTTGGGGAATTATGACTACAAACGGTTCCGAGTCGCTAAATAATGTTTTCAGGTCATCTCGTAAGTTACCGGTGGCAGCAATAATTGAAGACACATTTTACAAATGTCTCACATGGTTTGCGCAAAGGAGGGCCAAAGCGCTAATTGAAGCCAGTCATGGTCAACAATTCTCGTGTCGTGTGCATGAGGTATTTTTATTTATAGTTTTTTTTTCATAATTTTTTAGTAACTTTGTTAAAAAGATCTGACTTCTTCATAATTTTTTAATTTTTTAGTAACTTTGCCAAAGCGCTATGAAGACGCTTGGGGAGTTTGGCCACAACAACGAGTTCGAGGTAACCTCTACACAAGAGAGAGTTCACGCTTACATACCTGAAGATTCTGGCCGGTTTACCAAGGCTAATTTCAAATACACGGTTCTCATCAGGGATGATCACACGGTGGAATGCACATGCCAAAAGCCTCAATTGGACAGAATACCGTGTTCTCATGTTCTGTCTGTGTGCCGTCTCCGAGGCATCAACCCTGGCTGCTTTGTTAGTCACTACTACCACATTCGGACACTGATCAACACATGGAGTGCTGAATGGCATGTGTATGAAAATTAGTTGGAATGGCTTGCAAACGAGGGCCCTGTACTTGTTCTAGAAAATAAAAATATTACTTTGGGCAGAAGAAAACACAACAGGATTCCGATGTGGATGGACGTACTACATAAGAGGAGAAGAGGACACCAAGCCGGCCGAGATACAATTGAAAGACAGAACAGAGCTGCTCGAGATGCACGAGGTAGTTAATTTTTTTTACTAATCAATTGCAACTTTTAAGAAAAATATTTAAACAATCATATTTAACAGTCTACTATTTCAAAATTTGCAGGTTGAGAGCCATACCAATGGACTGAATGTTTATTTAGTTTTAATTATATTCGTAGACTATGTCAGATACTGGACTTATTTGTTATATTATGTCTCTTATTTTTTTTTGTTAGTTTGCTATTTGTTTTGGTTATTTATTTATTTTGTTCATTATATCACTATCTCCTCGTACAAAAAAAAAAATTGAACCACACGACATATATAAAATATTTCAAACGAACCACATTTCTAAAATAACTTGCGACAAAATACATAAATTTAAACAACATTACAAACTAAAACACAAATACAATTATTTTTATAACACAATCACCAAAAAAACATATTTCGTAATAAAAAAAAAGGGACCGCTCAGCTGATCTGCGGTCCCCAGAAAATGAGACCGCTCAGCCGATCTGCGGCCGTGCTAAATTTAAAATTCGTGCCAAACGGTACCGTTTTGATATATTTTTTTTTTATCTGTGCTACATTTAAAAATTTCGGGTTTTTATCCGTTTGGGCCAAAAAATGGTAAGCGTCCACGCAATAATGAATCCGTTAATCAACTTTACGACGAAATGATGCCTTTTATGAAAACCTTTACGACCAAACAAAAATGATTGATGAAGTCGCTATATATCCTTACATAATAAGACTAGAGGTAGAGAGGATAATGAATGCTTCTATATCCTTCAATGATGCTTTTATATATGTATTAATTCAAAATTAATTGTACCAATCTTTCATTAGAATTTGTTTTAGATTTATGAAAATAACACTAACTCGGAAATAAAGCTATTATTTTTCTTTTGCCCAAATAGCATTGAATTAAAGCTATCATGCCATGCGTATCTAATGTTTTTGTAAAATAGTTATTTAATGAACAGACTTTTGAACCTAGAAAAAACAACCAGATTTATTATAATTATAATTATAATTATAGGAGAGGAGATGTGCATAGAAGATCTGGGCTCTTGATGACGTATGTCATGGCGTACAATAATAGCTGATACATGCTGATGCTGTGGTGTGGTGCAATTTTTAATTAATTGCTCATTTCTTTGTTATTACTTATTAGTTAGCGACTTAGCGCTGTCTGTTTCAACTTTGAACCATATAATAATCGGAGAGGGAGATTTTATTTCTTTTTGAGAGAATTAAGAAAGGTAACTTGGTGTTTTTATACAAGTGAAGTGTTATTAATAATTCAAAGGTTATCGTCAGAAATTAGATGTCTCCGGTTAGGCACCTTCAAAATTAAATATATAATAAATTGAATTATTTCAATTTAACCCTTAAATTTACAGTAATTTTCAACCCAAAGTGTGCGTTTGTATTTGTTTTTTTAACACTATTTCTTTAGACCACAGTTAAAATTAAGGTGAATAATTAATTTTATGATCTCATCTTTTGATAATACTTTTATACTAATATATTAAGATGTTAAAAATACCCTCTTTTGTCCGTTTATACGCAGAAACAGAGACAGACTATCGAGCTACAACAGATATTGAGGATCAATTTATAAATTTTCATGCTAAGTATGAAGATCAATTTTATAGTACTGGTAATATTTTATTCTAAATTAATTATATAGAAAATCATGTATAACTATAGAAATTTTGAAAATAAATTAGAATCAATTGGCCCAATTTTCTCTTACTGAATCCACCATTCATTGTACGTATCACGTTCGAAGCGAATTAAAGAATACATTGTTACCTGTAGTGATATCTTGAAAATAATTCGGCAAGACTTAAAATTCATGATTTGTGTATAGTACGACTATACCGGAAATAGCTTGTTTTATAATGCAAATAATAAATCAAAATTTTGAAATTTTTGTAAGCCCTAAATGTAACACCGTGAACTTTTAAAATTCAGATTTAATTAAAATGATAAGTGGTAAATCGAATAATATATATATACGTATATACGAATTTAGTGACGTGGATGGTGAACAATAATTATACGATAATTTGTGTTAAGAGAGAAGAGCAAAATGTGTAAGGATTCAATTATATCGAATATGGGACAAGTGTGAGGTTTTATTTACAAAATTGCAAATTTACAAGTGGGGCCCTTTGTCATTCCCTCCTTTCTTCTTCTCTTTTCTTTCTTTCTTTTCCTGCTTCCCCTCCTCCTTTTCTTTCCTGGTTCCGCCAAAGAGAGAAAGAACGAGAGAGTGAGAGAGAGTGAGAGAGAGACCCCCCGGTGACCATTTCGCCCAAAAATCGAGATTCCGAGGGAGAAGCTTGAATCTCGCACCCTCACCCGATTGGTTGGTAAATCCCCTCTCTATTTCTCTCTCATTTCGAGTTTTCGTATTTCTAGGGTTTCGGTGAAAACCCGTAGAATTGCACCAAATTGATTGTACTATGCCTTTGTTGTTTCTAAAGTGTTTATTTGTCGATTTCGTGTTCCAATTTGTAACCAAATTTTCGATTTATGGATTTCCCCGAAATCGATTTGAGTTTTGGTACCGTCCTCTTGAATTGAATCAAACCTGACCCGAATCGTGTTTGTGAGTGAGTCGGTGCCCTAATGACTAAGTTAATCGATAACCAAACCGAATTGTGACTATTTATGCCTTAAACCCTAGAATTAGTGAATACGTAAAGTTAAGGGTTTAATCCGCAAAAGTGTCTGAATTTGAGTGAATTGACCTGTGAATAGATCCGCACAAGCACGCGTAGTGGAATAGACGAGCTTATTGAGTCGCAAGATCGCTGACCCTCTAAGTGCCCTACATAACCAGGTGCGGGGGTTCACGGGATCTGTTTTGGGATTTATTTCGTAGAACTAAATAACGGTGCATATAACTTATATATTGATGGCTTGATTGAATATACGTTGCATATCATCATGTTGAATCTCTGATTGAAAGCATTAGTTGTCGCATTTGCATGAGTTGCATATTAATATAATTGAATTGTTATATCTGTGATGATTCTCATGTTGGTATGGTTTATCGATTTCTGTTCTATCGTGTTGGATAAGTGAATGGAACCACAGTACTGAATTGAATTGAATGATTGAAGTGAACAGTGAATTGTAAAGTCTAATTAGCTACTAGACTTTACTCCAGGACCCTTATGCGCATCTGGTGAATGGCCCTAGTGAACCCAGTACCGGTTGGGTAAGGGATAAGTGTATTGTGATTGTAGGTAGTGAAACAGTGGTTCAGTGGTTCAGTGGTTTAAGTGGTTCAGTGAAAAGTTTATTTGTTCTCGTTTAACAAAGTGATATTCTGTTGCATAGTCGCGAGATATACTAGTGATTATTCGAATTGATTTTGTGATGTGATTGTATAACTTGAAACCAGGTAAGAGAATTGTTAAGCCAGATGGGATAGATTGTTGATATCTATCGTTGTTAACCGGACTGTGCAAGGTTACTAGTTAAGCCCCAAGAATTCTGGAAATCCTTTGATTACTTTTGAATGAAATAATAGTTGAAATTCGTTTGAATCTGTGTGTGAGCATATGCATGTTATCATGACTGATTGATTAACTGAATAATTAGATGCGGTAATTGTTTAGTTCTAGTAATGGGTTTCTTACAAATCCAGTAGCCCTATAAATTCCGCACTGAGAAAACGGATGACAAGTTTTCTCACCCCCATCCCCTCGGGGAATTTTTCTTCTTTTTAAATAAATGTGTGCAGGTAAACGCGAGTGAAAAGGGGCACTCGGGCGCGACAAGTGAGGCCTAAGCCGCATAGATAGGGTATGCCCTGTAGATTTAACCATCCCGGTATTTTGTGGTGTAACCAAATTAAACATGCCTTGTTATTTATAAATTTGATAAGACATGTTGTTTTTGCGAAATATTTATGAATATGTTGCTTGATTGTTTCCGTTTATGTCGATTTTAGATTTGCATAGTTTAAATGTCTTAAATATATGTGAAGTGGTGTTTAAATGGCTAGTGAAATGGGGTTAGATTGTTTACATAATAAGGGGATTGATCGGGTTTGAAAACGGGGTTGAAATGGCATGAAATGGGCAAAAGAATAAATTCAGTAGGCTTATTACGGGCCGCAATAAAGGAGACAGAGCCGGAAAATGGCTCTGGATGAATCTGTGTATATCATTACGGGCCGCAATTAATTTATTGCGGGCCGCAATAAAGGAGACAGAGCCGGAAAACTCAGCTGAGAAATTCGTATATGGATTGCGGGCCGCAACCATTTCCTTGCGGGCCGCAACGAAAGTGGGGTTTTGAGTCAGAGGAATTATTGCGGGCCGTAAGAGGGGTGGTTGCGAGCCGCAACAGCTTGAGTCAGAAATTCGAGTAGAGGTTGCGGGCCGCAATGGGCCCTACTGCGGGCCGCAATGGGTGTTCTGAATTTACTGTTTTGAGTATAAATGGGCTGAATTGAATCGGATTTGAACCAAATTTGTTTTAAATCAAATCATATGATATGTGTATAAATTTTAAAGTGTTTAGTTGAGTAGATTATATCGTACATGCCTTGTGAATATACGGGCAACTGTATATTCACGGCGAGAACTGCGCGACCCCCTGTTCCGGGGTGTGACACTAAATTAATTCTTTTCTAAATTTTATTTCTAATATTCAATAATTAATGTGTTTGCTGGTGAAATTAAATAGATATAAAAAAAATACGACGGATCTAAAAAAAATGATACAAAGTATAATACGTGTAATACTATGTGCGCGCGCGCGCACACACACACATATTTATGATGTAAAATCAGAGTGTTCTTAAGCTTTGATAAACTTAATTTTAAAATTTATTGGATTGATTTCAAATGACGAATTAAAATGGTTAAAATCGGTCTACTTTCACGTACGATGCGTTTACTTATATACAAAATTTATAATTATTTGGATTAATTTAATTAGTATAAAGTCAAGGTAAAAAACATCAAAAATGAATGTATTAAATTAATTTATAAACATTCTTTTTTTACCACTAACTTTAGACTAAATTAATTCAAAAATTTATAAATTTTACATATAAATACATACTCATGAAGTAGATCGGTTTCAACGATTCAATTTCGTCATCATTTAAAGCCAAGCCTATATGTTTTGAATATAGTTAAACTTACTATGCAATATGATGAGCTTAATAACATTTTAGTTATATTATGTATATATATACGTACTAGTTATTAATAAATCAATAAAAGTATTAATTTTTGTATGGTCGCTAGCTCAGCATTCCATAGTGAATAGTGAGTGATGCGTACGTAGCCGAGTCTTTGGAGACTCGAAGCATTTTACTTCACTTTTAGGTGAAACAATTTCGTTTTCTCACTTATTTATTTATTATAAATGTGTAGACATCGCCTAAGTTTTAGCAAATCAAATTAAGTTGTTAATAAATAAAAGAAAAGAAATAGCTAGCGCATGAATCAGCCCACAGAATTATTAATTAATTATAATGATCGATGTCCAATGATCTAACAAAAAGAAAGAGCTAGCGCATGAATCACGATGTTGGTTAACGTTCTTTTATATATATTCCGTTTGACAAGTGAAATAATTAAATAAAAGCCAAGTTTTTATTTTATAATTATTATTATAATCATATTTTTATTTCAACAAATTTTATAATCATGCCAACGAGGGTCGAACTCGACCCCCATATATATGCTATTATGTGTGCTATTAATTAGCTAGTATCTCCGCTCCCGAGTCCTGACCTTATGCATGGTTTGAATTTCAACCCACGCGGGACTCATTTAAAATTTCTGCTACTATATATATAATTAATATACGAACAAACCGATTTAATTAAACTCTAATTAAAAATGAGGTAACTTGGGACCTTAATTAGGTGATATGAGTTCTTTGTATGCACACAGCTAGCTAGCACACCTCATTTTATTGGTATTAATTAGACCTCACAAGTACTTCACAACAATTAATTAATATTGAGGGCTGAGGCCAATTCTTTTTTCTTTTTCTTTTTTAATTCTTGGTAGATCAGAAGCTACCAAGTGCAATTGAGGCCAATTTAATTAATTATATATAGAACCGCTTAATTAATGATTCAAGCTATGCTATTGCTAAATGCTAATGCTAATGGACCCCCCCGGTTACTAAAATATTTTTATGTGATCCGTACGTGTTTTGTAGCCGTACGTACGTTGACACCCCTACATCTACATGTCCAAAGCGGCTTAATTGTTTTGCCACGCCAATCAATGAACGTATACTATATATATATACTTCATCACTCTCAGGTAATAGTCAGGTGCAATTAAAAATTAATACATTAATTATTTACAGTACTATTATATATATAAACAGAGAGGAATTAACAATAAATTATATAGTGTAATTGATCATTCACTGAAACAGCTGAACGATTCAAAGCGAAGACTGACACCGTTTTTCTTTCCTTCTCTGAATTAGTCTGAACCAAGAATTCTCCATTTAATTAGCACTTGCAATTGGTGCTTAATTGAGATAAATTAAGACTTATATATATCTTTGTCCAACCAATGTCTGTTAGATAAGATAGCTTCAAAATTAATAATATTAAAATACGCGTTAATTGGATGATTTTCTTATATATAGCTCGGCTGGGACTGGGACTAATTAATCCAAATCTTTAATTCTCTTTCCTGCAATTTCCTAAAGATATATATATTGCCTCTAGTACTCCGCACAAACATTCATTACCTCATTTTCCTTCTCTTTCATCATCTAAGAGTTTAGAGTTGCCAAGCTATCTATATATGTTAGCCTCACTTCTAATCTCTATCACTATTAGTTTAGATGCTATCAAATACAATTATACATGCAATGCAATGCAATGAGAGACAAATATTTCTATTTACAAAATTCAAATAATCGAAGAATCAGTCTTAATTTAGACTAGTATTGAGTGCTTTGATCTCCAACCCTCTCATTCAAAAAGGAAGAAATTCAAATTCAAATAATCAATTTGAATTGTTAAATATGATCTCCATATAAAATGTACATGGAGACACCATTTTACATTTTTTAGAAAACATAGATTGTTTGATTGACTGTTAATCGATTAATCCGTCAATTTAATTGCACTTTGCAAAATACCATAACCTCACTCTATTTTTTTTACTGTGTAAATACACATTAGAGATTAATTTATAAAAACTACAAGCATATTGGAGCACTATTGGAGCAATTTGTCCAAGCATATTTTATTACGAAAATTATATATGTTGAGTGGTTCGGATCAACTGTTCGGACTTTCAAAATAGAGATAAAAGATGTGGAGCATATTAGAGCAATTTGTCCACTAATCTAAAAAAAATATCCTAAAGTGCTGTTAGAATAACCTATACGACAAAATGTCAAACCATATTATCTGTATCTATTACTTCCGTTGAAAGTTTTTCTAAATACTCTTTCCACATAAGCATCACAGATTCAACTATCAAATAAGCATTCTCAGTACTTGTGGATACAGAAATTGACCACAGAAAATCCAATAGTAGGTGGGTCTGATGGAGAAGCCGCCAAATCAGACGCGTCTCGTTTTGACATTTCCCTTTCTATCCCCTCTCCTTTTTTCTCTGTGTATTTGTGCGTTTTACACTGCCATTTCTCTCTCATTTCTAGACACGTCACTCCCTTAATCCCTTTCCTCTCTCTTCCCCTGCTGCCAATTCTACCTTTTTTTCAAGTCTATCTTCTGTGTGTATTTGTCAAACCTTCTTGTAATTGTAAGTCTTATCTGCAACTTTAGTCTACACATGTTCTTTCCCCTTCTCTTTCTCTTTCTCTTTTAGTTGTTGCTTAATTAGCTTCACCCCATATCCATATCCCACAGGCAGGTATTACCTAGTTAAAATCTCAAATTGACTGTCGGTTACTCGGCTTGAGTTTGCTTTCACTTTTTAATAGCTGCTAGTTTGGGCTTGATTTCGTTTGAATTGAATTGCCTCAAGGTGTGTTCTTTTGGGGTAAGGGTTACTAAGTTGCGATCCTCACTATTGGTAGGAAAATTTGACAAATATGAGCATGAATTGAGAGAGAGAGAGAGAGAAAAAAGTGAAGTCTGAAGAGGTATCGATTAAATTTTTAGGGTTTTTATTCTCTCTCATTCTGGAGAATATATTTGCTGTTCGTTTAGACCCTTCCTGTCATTCCACAGTTAAATCCTAGAGGAGTTGTGATTCTATCACCTATCCTTGAATTCTTTTCCTTATTTAGTTCAACAAAAGTTAACTTTTTAATTCAGGTCCTTCATTTATGTGTGAGATTTTCTGTAATAAAATCAAATTAAACTCAGGTTGCATATCTTTTACTCAAATTCCTTTTCAGTAACAATTTTTTTTTCAGGGAAATTTTATAACAAGTAGAGAATTGTAGAAGGAGAAACAAAAAGAGGGGAAGCAAAGCAAAATTATGTCTCTAATAAGAGCAGCAACCGAGTCAACTGCCTATGGCAGGTCCAACCTCTATACCCGCAAAGGCACTCCGAACCGGTCAGGTTTGTATCATTATGGACTGGAGACATACAGCCCCGATTTCTACACCGAACCGTACATCTCCAGTTCATCGCCACTTTCCAACTCATCTGAACCCTCCATTCCTGGCTCCCTCTATGACCTCCAAGTCTCCTCAAACCTCCACCAACTAATGGCAAACTCCAACAATTCTCCCATAATTCTAGACGGAAGTTCTTCTTCCTTCAATAATTCGATAAGCAGCTCCAACATATCACACCAGAGCCCGCAGTCAGTGTTGGTCTCAGACAATCAAAACTGCCCGAATTTCGATATTCAAATGGATAATCTGGAATTTGATGAGGATGATATTCAGCTGAAGCTTCAGGAGCTAGAGCACGCCTTACTAGGTGATGCTGATACCGATTTAATCAATCCGTACCAGGTGTTGGATCTCGACCGAGAACCTGTTTGGGAGACATCCATTAAGGAAATACAACCCGCACCAGCTTCTCCCAAAGAGTATTCTTCGGAGTCAAGTGTGAGTTGCAATGGAGAGGCATCCACACCTAAACAATTGCTTTTTGATTGCGCGGCCGCAATTTCAGAGGGGAGCATAGTGATTGCAAATAACATAATAAATGAGCTAAGAAAACAAGTGTCAATCCAAGGTGACCCGCCTCAGCGCCTGGCTGCTTACCTAACTGAGGGTTTGGCAGCCCGGATAGAAACCTCGGGCAATGGCATCTATAAGGCCCTGAAATGCAGAGAACCCCCCAGTTCGTACCAGCTGTCGGCAATGCAAATCCTCTTTGAAGTGTGCCCGTGCTTCCGTTTCGGCTTCATGGCCGCGAATTACGCGATAATCGAAGCATGCAGAGGTGAACAAAAGTTGCACATAATTGATTTCGATATCAACCAAGGAACCCAATATATCAACCTGATTCAGGCACTAGCTTCCCATCCTAACAAACCAAGAAAGCTGCGCATTACTGGCATTGATGACCCTGAGTCAGTACAGAGGAAGATCGGTGGATTGAGGATTATTGGCCAGAGGTTAGAGAAGCTTGCCGAGGATTGTAAGATCGAGTTTGAATTTCAGGCGATAGCAGGCCAGGTTGGCGAAATCGGGCCTGAGATGTTAGAATGTAGGATGGGGGAAGCGTTGGTTGTGAATTTCGCGTTTCAGTTGCACCACATGCCTGATGAGAGTGTTTCTACGGTAAATGAGAGGGATAGGTTGCTTAGGATGGTTAAGGGTCTCAGGCCGAAGCTTGTTACAGTTGTGGAGCAGGATGTCAATGCCAATACTGCACCTTTTTATACTAGGTAATACCGCACTTCTTATTTTAGTTATGGTTATTTTGGAGTTCTTGTTCCTTTCTAAATGGTAAAAGTACACATCCAATTGAGAAAACAATTGTTTTCCATTATGCATTTTAAAAATGCTATAATTCCTAAAAACCCCATCTCCTATTTCTTATTTTTTACTGGAAATTCCTGCATGTCTATGCAAATTAACTTTTCCTGAAATATGCGCAAATACCCCTCCAGTTAATCACTGCTCCTACTCCTTTCTTGAGAATAAAAATGCCTCAAGTACCTTGAACCTTGCCTTTCTTACTGTGTGACCAATTACATATTGTCATACATTCCATAAATGCTGAAGTCTAATGCTCTGGAATTGGTCAGAGTTTTTTTTTTTTTTTTTTCTCAAAGTCTTTTCTTCTTCTTTTCATCTGGAATTGGTCAGAGTTATTCTGTTTTTCTTGTGTTCTACTTCTTTACTTTCTTTTTCTTTTGTTTGTTCCCTTCATTACTTCACATTATTTCTAAGGGCTTATATTTTCTTTGATTCAGGAAAATTTTAAGACAAAAAAGAAATGGATGTTGGGATTGGAAAAAATGTTTGGAAGTTGTGAAATTTTAACCTAAATTATTCACTTTCACTCATAAGTACAAAATAATAATCCAATTGAAAACTACAAAAAAAGATGAAATGAATCATTTTTTTTTCTTTTTCCTCATGAACTCCTTAAAGTTATTGTTCCTAAAAATTTCCCATACTTTCCAAAGTTGGATCAAAACGGTAATTTGTCTTCTACTTCTGAAAACTTGGCAACAATTCTGGAATTGGCTTTTTCACAAGTTCAGTCCCTACAAATTTCCTATTCCAAAAAATGTGCAAACCATCCAAACAACTCTAATATTTGAAAGGACAAAAGCAATAGATATGGTTTTCCAGAAAAATGTTACTGACATCAATCTGGGTATTGTAAAATAGGTTTGTGGAGGTGTATAACTACTATTCTGCAATTTTTGAATCACTTGATGCAACTCTACCGAGAGATAGTGCCGATAGATTGAATGTTGAGAGACAGTGTCTGGCACGTGATATTGTTAATATTGTGGCCTGTGAAGGACCTGACAGAATTGAGAGGTAATTCTTATATCTTTCTTTTTTAAGAACAATTAAAAACACATTAGTCTGGAGAAGGCATTATATTCTAATTTAGATATGCATAAGCCCCAATTCTGAAAACTACGTTTTTAAATTACCCTTTCATAAAATATTAAATTTCGCTTCCGTAGTCTAATTATAAAAAATTCCCTTGGTTAGCGCAGTTTAAATTCAGGGACCAAATTGGTTACCCTTTCATAAATGTACCTGGACTTCAAAATAACCATGTCAATAAATTATATTTATGTAAAGGTATGAAGCAGCGGGAAAATGGAAGGCTAGGATGATGATGGCCGGGTTCGTCTCATCTCCATTTAATTCTAGTGTTGCTACAAACATAAGAACTCTGCTCAAGTCGTATTGTGATCGGTATCGGTTTGAGGAGGAACCGGGTTCATTTCATTTCGGCTGGGAGAACAAAATTTTGGTAATTGCCTCGGCTTGGAAATAGACGATCCATGGAGTTGAAAAATGCCCCTAGTCTCCTGTTGTAAAATACATCTTTAATGAAAATCAGAACCCATATTGACAGTGTATCGTTTTTTAACCGAGCCTGATGTCTTTTGGTTGGTTTATTAAGTTAGTTTATGATGGATGATGGTGTGTTACTGTTACTAGATAGATGTCTGCATTGACCAAATTAAACCGAATCAGAGCGGTTTTTATTATAATTTTGTATGTTAGCTAAAGTTAATGAAAAGACTTGCTGCAGTGTCCTTGTATATTTCATTATTAGTTGTATTTTAATTGTTAGTTGTACAAAACTTGTGAAGCTATCCAATAAAATCCTACCTAACTTCTGTCACCGCTTTGATTCCTTCCATGTCTTTAATGGTTGCGGTGTTGTTTCATTCTCTTATTTTTTATATTAAATTGGACAAGTTTATCTAGAAAGGAAGAGTCAGTTTTTCACTTTTTTGTTTGCTTCAGATACTGAATTTATATGGGTTTGGTTCATTTTAGTAATTAATATTATTATTGAAAGAAAAATATTTGAAAACAAAAATAGTAGTAATTTATTTATGCTTGTGATGTTATAAACCATAATGATGATATGCTCTTGATTATAAGTTGAGTTCTAGTGTTGAGTGAGGCTATGGTAATATGCATGTTATACGACGGCCAGTGTTATGGATTCATATATCTATAACAATGATATTCATATGAAAATGTATTTGCAGATCAATTTTATATATTTTTTAGAATTTGTTTACTATTTTTTTAAATAGATAGAAAATCACTTGATTTGAGAATTGTGGATCATTCAAAAGCCGTGATTTTCTACTTGTCTAAATAAATAGTAAACAAATTCTAAAACTATAAAATTTAGTTTACAACATTTAGATATAAAGATTATATTTAGCAGTTTAAATCGATTATTTCAAATTAACTTTTTGAATTTTAAAAAAGAGATATTAATTCCTAGCACGGATCCATCCGTAATAATGTAGGAAGCTGATAACAGTACCCGCGCTACAGTACCTGCACTGTACCCACACCATAACTACCATAACTATGTTGGGGGGACCACAAAAACTCCAGTGCAGAATTTTTTTTCTAAAGTATTAATACATATGAAATGAAGTATATATACATACCTATGTACGGAAGTACTTATACCTATTAGGTGAACAATTTTTACTAAATAATTGTCTCCCCAATCAAATCTCCCAAACGTACCTGCACCATAAATACTTGTGGGGGACTACTCAAACTACATGGGGAACCATACACATTTTTAGAGGTGAATTTTTTTTTCGCTGTTCAATCTCATCCATATTTCTGACGATCTGTGAGGAATTTTGCGAATATAAAACCACGAATGTATTCTACGCAATTTTCTCTTTCAAATGAGATCCATGATGACGTACTTTCGGGCTCATCGCCACACAAGTATTTATACCTCGGCGTGCAAGTATTTTTTACATATGACACTAAATGACGTCTAAAAAAATTAATATCAAGTATTGCAAGTATTTATATCTTTGCACTGATGTATTTATACCTATATGGTAAACTTTTTTTGTTAGAGGAAGGTTGACGCGGGAACGATTAGGTAAGATTGATGTGGTGATACGGGGTCCCCACTATTTCATTAGAAGAAGGTTGATGCGGAACGATTGGGGGACTGAAAAAGGGATGATAATAACAAGTTACGCATCAAAGTATTAATATCTTATTTCTCTAGTGTTAATATCTTATCTTCCAAGTATTTACATCTATGAAAGTTGACGCGAGGATGAGTGCAGGTACTGAGAAAGGGGGACCATATAATTAGTGGAGATCATAGAGGAAGAGTGTTGCAGGAATTTTAGAATAATAATTAGCGGGGACCATATAATATCTTTTTAAAATAATAATTAGTGGGGACCATAGTACATAATTTCTATAAATGAGGTGCGGAGATTTTAAGAGTACCGGAGTAAAAGTACTCAAATAATTATTCAATAATGTAATATGCATATTACCGTAGCCACTTGTAGTTTTTATTTATTAAAATAATTCCAAATCACGCTGACTTCCTTAATTAGGTTCAGCTCCTAATTCAATTATGCTTTAATTCTGTTTTGTTTGGTTTACAGTTTGCATCTTTGAATTTTTATTGTTTTTTGGATATATTTATGTGGTGCAAACTCCAGATACAACAATTAAAAACTACGGTTCCAGACTTACAGTGTGTTAGAATGACTCGTTTTACAATTAAGCACAGAGGCCCTTATACGCAGAATCGTGATGCCCAGACTGCGTGGTCACACGTGGTTCGTGCGTGGCAGACGTGAGGCCCGCACGCGCTTGGCAAGTTGGCAGCCTAATCACGACCAACGCTGAGTAGTGAGTAGTTTTGTCCGATTTTTATTTATTCATAAGAATAACAAATAACAACAATAATAAATAATAAATAAAATCCGTACCATCACTCTTGGAAATTGTGGAAATGTAGCACGGCGGGATCAATTATCCCAGCCAGTTTTTTTGTTTTCTTTCCAACAATAATCATAAAC
This sequence comes from Carex kokanica, assembly GCA_025461125.1. Taxonomy (NCBI): domain Eukaryota; kingdom Viridiplantae; phylum Streptophyta; class Magnoliopsida; order Poales; family Cyperaceae; genus Carex; species Carex kokanica. The sequence goes on from JAJGRX010000170.1 coordinate 171,945, forward strand.
TTCAAGTTATTATCAGAACTTCTATAATAGCAAGTCAAAATAAAGATGATTGAATGGTGTAAATGTCCATAAACAATCTCTGCCTTCCATTCAGCAAATTCAACTGTTGTAAACTATTGTGTTGAATATGAGATATTATGCATACATTTTATGTATCCGTTCGTGTATAAGTTTGAAATTAATTATAACTAACTCGTCACATATTAAACCACATGAAAATTGTATCTTTTTTCTTTCTTTCTTCTCCACGCATTTCTTACTTTCCAATCTTTTTCCTTTCCTGACGCACTGAACGTGTCTTTCTCTTTCTGCTTTCTTCTCTACGGCTCCACCGCTCCAGAAGATGATCTCCTCCCTCTTTTCTTTTCTCTCTATGATCTCCAGATGACGGAGTAAAAGGGAGTCAGAGGTACACAAAGACGATCTCCTCCCTCTTTCCTTTTTTTTGTTCTGTCGGCGACTCTTCTCTCTTTGTTAAACTTGCTGATAAGAAATCCATCTCGCACGCGTCTCTCTCTCTCTCTTGAACTTGCTGGTACACAGTTTTTTTTTTCTTAGAATCGCATGACACCCTTGATGCATAAAAGATTTTTTTTTTAAATAACTAGTATATTCTAATGGTCAATCCGCGAACCGTTCAGCATGGTCTCCATATGAATACGTACTTGTAAACTAAATTTTACATTTTTTTAAATTTTTTTTTACTATTTTTAGATGGTCCAGAATTTTCAGATCAAATAATTTTCCACCCATTTAGAAAAATAGTAATAAAATTCTAAAAAAAATATAAAATTTAGTTTACAAGTACATATTTATATGGAGACCATGTTGAACGGTTCGGATCGACTATTAGGATTTTCAAACCGAAGATTTAAGTCCATAGCGCGGACCAATATGCACTATGTGTAGTACCATAGCCTCACTCATTATTTTTTATAGGTATACTATATTTATTATATAAATAATAATTATAATGCGAATTTTAAGTTTATCTTTATTTTACTGATTGTCAAAATATCAATATAATTTATTTTTATAGGTATAATACATTTATTATATTTCAGAATTAATTTTCTTACAATATTAACGGAATTAACTATATATGTTAACTGTAAGAGCAAATAGGCCGAAATGAATAGTACCAGCCGAATAAAAAAAAGCTGACCAGGATGAATGATTTAAATTGTTTTCTTTACTGAACCAATAAAAAAAGAGAAAATCCGGTTTTGTTTCGATATGCCCCTGGATCGGTTGTGTCTATGTCCTTGTGGAATTCCGTGTTGTAGCTCCTAATTTGTAAATGTAACACCACATATTGAATATATTATGCAACGCCATCTTTTCAAAAAAATTATTATCAAGACTAAAAGATTTTATTCTAGACAAAAAAATTATGCAACAAAGCTAATGAAAAGCGGTGTGATTATTTTTTATCGCACTCGCTACCTAACACGTATTTAGGGGTGTTTAAACGGTCGGTTCGGTTGAAACCGAACTAAAATAACCGAATCAAACTTTTCTTCGGTTTTCAAAAATAGAACTGAACCGAACCGATTAAACTTATAAACCGATTAAGAACCGAACCAAACAAACGGAAGAAATTTCGCTTTGTTCAGTTCAAACCAAAGTAAACCTATTGGTGCCATTATTAACGAAAATTACACATGTTCATACACAAGTTGTTCAATTTCATACAAAATATGTAGATGTTCTAAAATATTTAAACTAAAATGAAAGAAATGAAGCAATGATTGAACCAAACAAAATATAAATCATACTTGAACCAATATAATTCGGTTCTATTCGGTTTAGTCGGTTTGAAAAATCTAAACCGAACCGATCCATTTAAACCGAAATAATTCAAAATTTTAACCGAACCGATCCATTTAAACCAAAATTTTTCGGTTCGGTTGAAAACCGAACAAACCGAACCGTTTGAACACCCCTACACGTATTGATATCTTATTTCCTGCTGATGATATCTCATATGTTGTCTTATAAATACTCACCTCGTATTTGTGAACAAAATGAGTCCAATATTGAATATGTTATGCAACAATTTTGATATTTATCTATTTTGTTAGTGATTGAACCTTCAAAATATATAAAATTGTGTTAATTTTATTTTCTTTTTATATAAAGTGGGTTAAAACTCACCGATTTCTTTAAGAAGCCATAAAGTGTTTTGCCTGAAAACACATGATTCCAAACATCCGGAACCAGTTTTCAGAATTTTACAAACCAGCATAACAGAAAATAGGAAAAAAAAAAAAAAACCCAACTAGCTAGCAACATCACAAACCTAGCCCCAACTGTTTTGTGTACCAGCAATACCAGTGCTGGTACTAACCTGAAACCTAAAGCAAAGTCAGTCATTACAAACAAGCAGGCACAAATTCAAGCAACAAAAGACACATATCAGATTGTTAAACAAAAGACAAAGCACAAAAGAGCTTCAAATCATACAACTGATCAGGGAGGGGGCTTTTTCCACACAAAAGGATTGAACTAAAATTGTGTTAAATTACACAGCAAACATACTTTTCTGTTTTTTCTTCGTTTTGATCCTATAAATTTGAGTACTGCATTACAGAAGATTTATGATACTATATAAGAAAATATTTCCAAACGTTTTTTAGTTTCTTCGAAGACTGTTTGTGTATAATTTTTTTTTTAAAACCACTTGAAGTTATGCATTGTGCTTTATTAATGCTAACTTTTTGCTGTTCTTATTATTTGTGTCACCTAAGCATGATATAAAATTACTGACATAAATTTCTCTCTGAATTTGAATACATTTAGAATTCTTAATGATTATAAATTCATTTAGAATTCTTAATGATTACTTTTATTATAAGTTTTTTTTAGAGTAATTTTAATTTAAAAGTTCTTTTACATTTATTTTTAAATTCATATGTTTTTTTTTTATTACATATGTAATTCTACTAAAAAGTTTCGTTGGTATAATAAAATAACTACATTACAAGAATAGAAGTAAAAAAAAAAAATCCACAAACTCAACTGCACAGTATTATTATCAACTAAATGCAACTGAAGCGACGCAAAATTTCACACCTAATCTATCTATTTCAATTTTGTTTGGAATAAACTGATTGCACAAACACATGCATATGGCAGAGGGTGTTCAGTATAAAATAACCAAAGTTTAGACGCATGAAAAAGAAAATGATTCGAAACAACATCAGTTATGACTTATATAGTAACAGAATTAGTTGCGTCTTTTCAGCAGAAAACTAAATCAAGAACTAACTTAGTCATTGCTTATCATAGTATTTTTATGTATCAAACTGTTTTACAAATGTTCAATCTGTACGTATATTTCTCTATGAAGTATGAACATAAAAAAAATTGACTAGCTAGAACAGCACCTTATAACAACCAAATTCTCATAAATGAACAAAGTGAAATTACAACTCCTCAATGCTATATGATGAATTTAATGATTTACGACTTATCTTTACCCGTTTTGAAGCCTCCATCAACTCAACCAATGAGGGCAAGGGCCTTGGTACTGGTACATTTCTTGACCTGTAAAGCTGTCTCAAGCTTTCATTCAACTCCTTCGATGAACCAATGCAATTTCTATCCCTTTCAACTCCTAGATCCTTTTTCTCCTTTTCTAATTCCTCTGTACTTTCTCCCTCATCAATTCCATCTTCAACTTGCAATTCTTTAGTGCTTTTTTCTCCATAATTTTTTCTCTGCTCATTCTTTGCTTGCTTATCTACATGCAACTCCATTGTGCTCTTTTCACTTAGACTCATTCCATCAGATTCAAAGTTACAAATTTCATGAGAAATATATTCTGAATTCTCTTCATCAGTTGTTACTAATTCATCTAAAATACCAAATCTTGCTCTTCCAAATAATGTTATTGGTTGGGTTAACTCTAATTTGATCTCAACTGGTTCCAATACTTCAGCTGGAACATCATCTATCGAAATCGGCAGAGGTACCATCTCATTCTTTGCTAAAGCAGGATCCAAGATGGTCTTTTTGAACGAAAATTTAAAAATCTTCCATAACGGGTCATCAGGAATCCAACGAGTTGTAAAACAATGCTTCTTCACATATGATAACTCCATGGCCAGAGAAGGTGGTGTTGTGGATATGACCCATTTTGGTTGAAGAAGCTGCAGTGCCAATTCCAGTTCTTCACGTGAAGAGTGGATAGAGAAACATGCATGCCATACACCAAATTCATCCTGCTCGGATTCTGTTAGGCTGAGTGTGTGGGCCCTAGCCTTGCTCGCATACCACTGGGTGGAAGGTCTGATGAAAAGTGGTGTTGGCTGGTGGTTGATTTGTGCATTTATTAGGGTTTCTCTTGCTCTTTGGTACAGTCCCTGAAACCGTACTACCTTAAAAGAAAGCAAATTGGTTAGATAGATTATGGCCGTCAGCATTTGATGCAACCTAACCAGTTGACCTATATTGAGAACCGAAAATTGTATAAACCAAGGGAGCAGGTAATTTATGGTTTGGGTATCAGACCCTAATTATTTTTTACCAATAAGCAATAAAGATTAGGTTATTTCTCTTTACTATACATAGTTATTATTGTCAGAGCCAGTTATACAAATAACACAATGCTAACACACCCAACATATTACCAACCCTAACAGGTTGCACTAACCTGGAAGCGAGAGGATGGATCATTAGAGACTACATGTGGAGCAGTGAGAGCAAGGGTGTTAAAGCAATCAGGGGACGTTGACTGGTCAACAAAAATTTTAGAGCCAAATGTTCTGGATACTTGGATTAGGATCTCTTCATGGCCTAGGAGATCACATGCCAGGTACACAAGAGGGGCATGTGGGTGCTTCCAGATGCAATTTATCACCTGCAATTACTGATGCATTAAAAATTGCAATTTAATCCCTAAAAGGTAAAGAACTGTTAAAAATCAGGCATTCTAGACATCAATTAAGATGCTGCAGTTCCAGCTCTGCAACTCTGCCTCAACTAACTATCATTTGTGCATTTGTGTGCAAACTAAAACCTAAATTTAACCATATTTTACTTCATTATCTATAACCTTTTCATTTTATCTTCAATTTAACACAATGACCTCAGCTCACAAATAGTCATTCAACAAGCACTCATTAAGACATAAAGAAAACATGTTTTTTAACATTCTATTCTCTCTGGCAAAATGGAACACAAGAAAGTATCAGATTACCCTACACCATGCAACTATCTACCATTTAACCTAACATTGCAGCCATTAAGAATTATTGAGAATAGCCTGGTCTATGACAGCTATAAAGTGAGCAGTTTACTTGGATTTGACCATAGAAACCCCTTACTGCATTTTTTTCACGAAAGAGAGATACCACCAATAGAAATGGGTGACGGAAGGAAGGCCTTTTCAGTGACCAAGAGTGACGGAGAAGGTTGTCAAATATGACCTGTTTCTTCATGAATGGCTCTTCCAGAAAAAGAAAAAGAAAAGACTAATTGGACTGATCCCTTTCTCTTCCAGTACAAAATATACTCTTCTTATTTACAATAACTGAAAAGCTAAACCTGGACTTTACATGTCAGAAGTATAAGTAAGGCTTTTGCATGTTTGTTGGATATATCATTTCAAGTAGGAGACAAACAGATAGACCTGATAATAATGTACAACGAATGACTGGATCTAAATAATCATATCATTGGAGATATCTCATCTGTAATTGTCTTTTTGGTAGATGGATAGATATATGGTCATACCACGATAAATGAAAGGGATTTGTGTAATGATTTAGTAATATGACCTCCAGATAATATAGCCTCAATAACGCAATTGTGAAGGAATTCCTCAATATAATTACAACGGGCTTCATTCAACCAATAGCTGTGCCATAATGCCCCAATTTTACAAAAAAGAGAGACAAAAATGTGAAAAGGATAAAAGAGATTGATACCTGTTGGATTGCTGACTGTTTCGTAGGGAGTTTGAGAAAGCATCTACCAAAAGTGCAATCAAGAAAAATCAAATCAAACCGAGACACCATTTCCTTCCCTCTCTTTGTTACGTATTTTAATGGAAGATCTTGTAAGCAATCAGGAGTAAGCCGGCAATCACCAGTGTGTAAAATATTTCCAAAAACGCCCTCAAATATAAACATAACTGCACCTGAACTATAAGAAATTGAATCAATCCTGATGCTTCATCTGATTCGATACTAGAAAAGTAGAAATTCACTCAAATTCACCATCATGTAAGAGACCAGTAGTCACTCAAATTCACTACCAGTTAGGGGAGTAATGCTTATTGAAAAATAAAGCGACTCTGCTTAAATATCAGTACAGGACCCTCCCGGTCAGATTTGGTGCCAGTGTGTGCTGGCCATAGTTATCACATATTTTACAAGATGAAGTATTTATCGACAATAAATATTAAATATACGGGCAATATACTTCCCAACTTAGTTTTTAGTTACACATGGCACCAAATTCAACTTAAATTAGACAATAGTCACAAGGTGGTCGAATCAAATAAAAGCCGGAGAGAAATTCAGAATGTAAGCAGGAAACAAGTAAATACCAGAACAATGGTTAGCATCGCAAACCGTGACTGAAAAATCACCATCTGCATCATTTATGATTAATGTGTCCCCCACCTTAATCTCCACAAAAATTGCCTCGTCAAGCTTAAGAACACAAAATTAGAAATATAGGACAAGTCAATAGCTTAACTTTTTGATTGCTACATGAATTCTTCCAATCGCAATACTTTAAGATAAAGATTGGAAAAGAAAAATAACCCGAGGGTAATAATTGAGGACGATGGTAATGGTGACACGTGTAGCATAGATCGGATACGAGGCTCGGGACTCGATACCGGCGAGGTGGTCCCGGTGGGCGTGACTCAGAAAGTGGTATCGCTTCCCATCGCTCTCAGAGCTCCACGTGTCCACCGCGAACGGAAGCCCCTTGGGCATTTCGACGGGCATGGCTTCTCCTCCTTATTCCCGATCGTTAGTTATCCTTATTCTTGCGTTTATTCCCGCCCAAGGAGTCGACGCTTTTGTATCACACGCTTCATTCTTCCCGGAGAAGGAAGCAGAATTGGGTCCGGGTTTGGGTAAATGTTCCTTTTTCTGACCCGAACTGACGGGTCCGAACCAGAGTGGGCTCGGGTGGTATATTATTTGTTACACAATTAATTCGTGACAGGCCCGTGGGCCGAAAGCTTAATTACATCTCAAAAGGGTCCAATCTTATCGGGCCCGCTATGTGGGTCCGAGCTTGCCCAAATGGGCTCTAGGTCTCGATCCAGGTTCTTAGCGGATTCGCAGAAGAATTCCTCCAAGGACACGATCACGAATTCACGATGGATGATGTGAAATACTAAAGTACGGTTTTGTACAAAAGGATAAGAAAGTGAATGGTAAATCATCGATTTTACGCTCAAGATCCATCTGAGGTGCAATTTAAAAAACGGACGATCCAGATTAATTTCAGCCGGATCAAACTCAATCTATACCTATTGAAACTATAATGGATTTGCTTTGAGATTCGTGCAAATTTAAAAAGAAGAGTCCAAATTTATCACTTGCATCTCAATTACCCAAGTCAGGTTACCTGGGGTGATACGGATTCCTCCATTCATGGGTCGACCAATATCCTATATATCATCAACTAGTATTAACTATATGACTGTAATAAACTGATAACGAAAGATCAATCCGATATTTAAATTTGAAGGTTAACTTGCATGTGACAGTAAGTTGATGGGCTTTTAATGAATTGGGCCGAAAGAAATGAGAATAGAGAAACACACACATAAAAATCCTGAGAAAGTCAACTAAAAAATCAATCACACTTTGCAAGGTAAACAACTCCCAGAAATCATAGGGATTCTTAGTTTTGCCACAAGACTTTTTTCTTTGATGAAAATGAGGATCTGAGTTACTCTAATGCCTTGTCTAAACATATATAGTTTGATATATGGGTAAAAGATACAACAGTATTTAACTTGCAAGCACTGCAACACAAATATGAAGTTGCAAAGGACTCTCTCCAAGGTAAATAATGTAAAAAGACCCTGACTTTTTTTTTTTTTTTGGTTTGCAATCTTACACCTGGCTAACAATTTTCTGTTGAATTTGGTTGTTTGATTTCTCCATATTCTTGTTATCGCTGTGCTTGGTTTGCTCCAATTCAACCGACGAGTCTTTCGCACCGTCATTAGCGCCTATTTCATTTCCCTTATTATTTCTATATATTGCATACAATATAAGTTGAAGTGCTCCTAAGAAGCACCCACACCCATTTGGCACCTGCAAAATGATGACTTTCACATTTAAAATCTATCTAAACATTAATCAAAGATTAAGAATGATTAATTTGCCATTTTTTTTAAAATGCACTTTTACACCATCATTGTTTGTTCACCTTGCAATTGTATTACTAAAAACTCAACAAATACTATTAATATTCAACCAGAGCTAATTATACTTCATAATATCAGGATGACCCAATTAATAAAAAACATAATTAAAGTGGAGAATAGTTAATAATTTAGGAACTAAATTTGTACCGCAATGAAGGGATCTCGGCCGAGGAGACCGTAGATGAACCATGAAGTACCACATAAGAATACAAACAAGGAAAGCAAGAAGGGCATGTATTCCACACTTTTGGTCTTTATCACCAATCTCTGCAATTTTGTTACAATTCAAATGATCAAAATGAAACCTCAGAGAAAACTAATCAAAAGTAAATTATTGAGCTTTTTATTATTAACAGATTTTGTAGTGTTCTATTTATAAAAAAAAAATTGATTGATGAATGTTCAATTAATCTGTCTCTTCCTAAATCCACAGCTTTTATTATTCACAACACGAAAATTATCATCTATTATATAAGTTTTCTAATAATTAGAAACAGAAATTAACACCCTCTTGCAACAATTCAGCATTAACACGAGCAATTGAATTATAAGCACCAGATGAGATAACAGTACCATGATTGAAAGCGGTGATGCATACATGCATATAGAGAAGATGGTAGCGGCTAGTCCACAAAATAGCTTACGAGACTGCCCATGTAATGCCAGAAGCGACACGAGCGCAACGGTGGAGAAAATGGAGATGACTAGCATTAACAGACCAAACATCTTTGCTCTCAGCTTAGGAGGTGCAAATATTAGGAATATTATCACATATATTGCCTCAATAACTGCACCGGTGCCATTTATTGTTGAGACCAATATGTTGTTGGGAGAAATGAACGGTAAGCCGTACCTTCATGCAAACAATTCAGGACAATATTGAATTAAACTCTGAAACATATATAAAACTTATCGAAAGAAAGCAAATCCGACAGCATGCATGTCCTTCTAAGAACACAGATGTTGCTCGCCTTATATATTTAACTTAATTTATGTTCTGTAAAATCAACATTTGGAAAGATTCTGTGACATTAATTTGGGGGGTTTCTATGAACACGTAAATTAGTTTCGTTTTTTTTTAATAATTACATGATCTATGAAGAATAATTCAAATACGACGGAAAATCTTCTGAAGAGCTTAAGAATAATTTTTTTTTGCTCATATATGTGGTAGACTAAATTGATGACTGAGAGGACTTCTTTGAAATCATCTTCTTCTTTTTTGTTAATTATAAACATTCTATCAACTTATGACAATTAAAATTCAGCTAAAAAACTTCTCAAAAAAAGAAAAGAAAAGAAAAGAAATTACCAAGCTGATAGGAGACAGTTCAACAAAGTCATGTTGTAGGGAACGCCGGAGAAATCTTCGGTCGATCTGCTCCGTATGATCCTTCGAAATGTGACCCTGCACGACATATATATGTATCCAATTTAGTTCCTCAAGAAGACTTATGTTAAAAATTAACAGATATAGTAATTAAGCTTGAATATGCATTATTTCTTGCTCAAACTTTTAAGTATGACATGGCAGCATTCTTAATTATATATACCTTAATCAACAGAGAAAAAAAAAAAACTATAACTCAATTATATATGTGCAAAAACTTAACTAAAAGTAACTTACAATGGAGAAAGAAACAGAAACAGAGCCGTTGCATTTCCTGAAACAAACAAAATTAGTTTTAAAAAAGAATAGTCTCAAAATGTTGTAAAAGAAAATACTCTCAAATTGGTGTAAAGAGAGAGAGACCTAATATCCCAAATATGAAGTGTGCCACATCCATCACTGTTGTTCTTTCTATCAAAAAAATCCTAAAAATCGAACTAAACAAAGATGCCTTATTCAAGAGGTCACACGACAGAGAGAGAAGGAGAGAAGGAGAGAGGGACAAGGGTTTAGCTTTGGATGTCAATTCCCTTCTGTAGCAGTAGTGCCTTATTTATAGACTCAATCTCAAGTAGCATAAACTCTCTATTCAATTCGGTCTTATCCACTGTTATGGTCGGTAAAAGCAAGAGAGAAACGGTGGGTTCGGTTTTTTTTTTTTTTTTGAATGGTAAACCGGTGGGTTAAAACTTAAAAGTGGTGAAATCACCGGTGTTTCTGATTGGGGAGGAAGGGTGGCGACTCCACAATCCACATTTTACGGCCGTCAGTTACAGAGCCTTGGTACAGGTATCAGTGCATTAATGTAGCTGAATAATCTCTCAATTTTGTGTAAATGGAGAACTCCGGCGTTTGGATGACGATGATATCTAGGCATGTTTGAGCTTTTTGTGACAATAGTGTTTAGGAGTGGACAGTCTTTTTTTTATCTGTTTATTTAATTTGTATCGTATTCAATAAGATAAGTTTGGATAAAAAAAAAATTATCAACTTATCAGATATTAATATAGCTAAAGAAAATATAAAGATATTTTGTATTCATTACTCTATAAGATAATTATAAAAATAAAACTTGACCCCCAATTCATATTTAAAAAATTTATAAAAGTAAAACAAAATAATATAGATAGATAGATATTCAGATAAGACATAATATGATATGATATAATATTTTCCTGATCCAAATATATATGACATAACTCATTTTTTTCATTTATTTTTTAACCATCGATTCAAATTCTTATAGGTATGGTTATGAGTATAATTTTATTTGCATTAACTTAACAAATGAATATATGTATGAAAATACTAATACTTGATCTGTATCGTACTCATTAACGCTCCTGATTGTATTGTCTAATAAATATAAAAAAAAAATATATGTTGGTTTTAAATTTTCATGGGTATGATTCTAAAATTTGATAAACCGTTGTTTTTTGTTCTGTCCTAGACATGCGCGGTATGTATTATCTTAATTCTTAACTATAAAAAAAATGTAGAAGAAAATTAGACAGACAAGACAACTATAACGAAGGTCTGTCTGTGTTCTCCAGTGATTGAGAACAGGAGATGACTTAGCCACATCAGTATGACAGTATACGTGGAAGGGAGCAATGGAAAGACAACATAACAGTCAGTGGGTCAAAAATTAGTCAACATATGGTTTAATTTCTAAAATACAAAATCAGCAGTTATGATATACCTACCCCCCCAGTCCGGCAGTCCCCCACTATATATACACTCACTCTTAAAGCGGGGCCCTTTGTCAGTGCATAGACATAAAGGACGAAAGTGCGTCAATTAAAACACAAGAGACTAATAACTTTAATTGGCAAAAATATTTTTAATTGCTCGAACATTACAAAGCGGGATCCATTATGTCCTTAAATCGCACCAAATAATTTAATGAATTATGAGTGATGGGTTTTGTACCTTTGTATGTATAAAATTTAGGTCAAACATTTACATACAAATGTTTGAGAGAAAAAAAAAAATTCCCGCTTTAAGTTTCTGACAGTGTACCCTTGTATATAATTTTGTTTTAAAAGTCCAAACAATTGATTTGAAACGCTCAATATGTATTAAAATATTTTTACCGACAAAAATTTATATTTTTTGAAAACTTTTTACTCTTTTTTTAGATAGGTACAAAATGATTATTTATAGACCATCCAAAAACAGTGATTTTGTACCTATCTAAAAAAGTAGTAAAAAAATTAAAAATAATAAAATTTGGTCTCCAAGTACATTTCAATATGAAGATCATATTAAACCGTTTTGATCGACTGTTTGAATGTTGAAAACAGAGATAAATTATGTGGGACACAATGAGGCATGAAAAACATGAGGCATTTAAACCCTCCTCATTTGTTTACAGAGGAGAGTTCAAGTACCTCATTTTTTTGTGCTTCCATCATGCATGTACTTTTTAATGTTCTAATAACAAAAATTTTAAAACTCATATATCCAAATAAAATCGTTTGATGTGATTCATATTATTTTCTCTACATATACATAACAAATTATCACTTTTCGTTTTGTTTTATATGAATCAATAAGTTGAAAATTCAACGTCTAGAATTTATACATATTAATGTATTTTGCAAGCTCTTAATACCGGTAAAAAAATTGAAATGTCATAATTTCTTATATGTTCATAGAGAAAATGATATAGATCAAATCTAACAGTTTTATTTTAACATTTAAAAAAATGAAGACATAATGAAGGTACAAAAAATGAAGGCATTTGATCCATTCTTAAAAAATATGGATACAACGAACATATCTCATAAAGAAATTCAATCACTATATATAGAGAGGAAATAATTTTAAAATTTATTAGTTGGCATTTTGAAGTATTGACAATTAATTGGTTATGAATACCAACTATAGATTATGAAAATCTAAAGTATTAATTATGACAATTAATTCGAACTTTGTGTTACTTTTAAGGGATCCAAATTCTGGATAAAGAGGCGAGGTAGGTGAGAGAAGTAGCATGCATGTAAAAAGGATGGGTTTTTCCATATAGATGTAGTGGAGAAGAAGGTTGTTTCCTGCAAGGAAATAGGAAATGGATTAGGATGATCTGTTACATGAACACGTCAGCAATCGTTGAGTCAATTTTACACCTTTATTTATCAAATTACTCACAAAAATTATACTTTTTTCTCTTTTTTATTCTTCATTTTTTTTTATTGAGTCGTCAAAAGTTATTTGTTACAAATCTAGATATAATTAGGTAACACAGTACTCATTAATTTATTATTCATCTTCACGAATCAAACAAAACGAACATTAAACTCACATCAAAGTTTCCTACTAACAAAAAGATTTTTTTAGTAAAGTTAGAAGATCAAGCCACCTAACTGTTTTAATACTTATTAGGAATTCTCCGTTCGAATTTTGAACTAGCGACCTTTCACGCAAAAGGCATTACCTTTACTATTAGATTAAAAACTAGTTCTCCTACTCAATATAAAAATGTACTTGCAGACAAAAAAAATTAAATAATTTTTAGATAGATAGAAATCACTGTCATTTTGAAATTCTTGATCACCCGAAAATAGTGGTTTTCTATCTATTTTAAAAAAGTAGTAAAAAAGATTTGAAGAAAAAAAAATTGATTTCTAAATATATTTTCGTATAAAGATCATGTTTAATAATTTGAATGGACAACATAAACTTTTAAAAATAAAGATAGGGATCCATAGCAATTAATATGCATATTATGAATCATGATTTGATCTTCAGAAGTATTGAAAATAAAACGAAGTGACGGTAATTAATGCAGTAATTAACTGATGGATTACATCTCATTCAAGATTCGTTGTTTTAATTTGTTGAAGGATAAATATTTAATGTTGCTCTCCAGTCCAGGTTCATTAAGTCAAAGTTGGAGACGTCCATTTCATTTTTTACGAAATAAATCTATAGCACTGATCCTGATCGCGATCGGCACAAAGTACTATATATATATATAACACCACTTTATTTATAAATTAATTTTTATGGTATGACCACGATTTCAGTGATGCGTTTTCTTTTGTTTTGTTTGATAAAAGATTGAGTGATACATGACAGTGTACGTGTAGCGACAGCTGTATAGCCATCCCCACCTGGTCCGATATTCAAGTCATTTCTTTATATCTTCCCTGCACAAATTAATGTTTGTCAAATAACTTTGTAAAAACTATATTATAAATTTATAATAATAAGATAAAGCTCTACTTCTACTACTAGATAGAGGTCTTATTTGAACCCAAATGATAGGCGAATCAATTCTGAAAAGAAGAATTAATTAATTAATTAATTTAGGTTATTTTAGGCACGACACAAGATATTCATATTGGGACTTCCAAAGTTGAAAGTTGAAAGACGCTTTTATTATCAAACATTTAAAAGTTGAGACAGGCAGAAAGCGTCACTTTAATATTAAATATACTGTCGTTTATCATGCAAAAATAATGTTGTATAAAACTATATATATTTAATTTCCTCGATAATAAAAGCAAAACAAAAAAAACAGTCGTTTTATCATTTTCTATCAGAAGATTACGAACTAGTTATCTAATTACTTTATATTGCTATCAGAAAACGAAATGATTTGACGATGAGAAAAAGAAAGAAAGCGGACAGATGATCAGTAGGAGACTATCAGCTTTGTTGAAATTGCGTGAGAATAGAATATTAATATTGGGTTATAAAACTTTTGAGGACCGGCCTTTTGGAAGTTGGAACTATATATCTCTAAAGAAAGCATCTATCTATATATAATTCCAATGTAAATGTAGGGGAGGTAGGACAGGAGCGTCTTCATTTTGGCGGCAGCTTTTGCTTTTGCTTTTTCCAACAATAGAATCTTCAGATCTGATCAGATGATTAGATGCCAAACTCAAGGTACGTATTAAAATTCAATTTTGTCACACAAATACTACACGCCTACATTTATTACGGTATATGCTTATTTACATTCATTCTCAATTTCTCACCTTATTCTTCTGGTTGGGTGTCAACGGTAGAGTTGGATAAAAACATTTTCATACCGATACTCATTATGTTGATAGAAAAAAAAAAAAACTTTTACCCGTACTAATAAATTAAACAAAAAAACCTTATCTTTGTCAAAAAAAATACAGTACGTGTCGGATAATTAAACAAGTGAAAGATGAATAGATATATATGAGCCATAAATAAAAAACTATATCATATATATATGATCATTCATCGTCTCTATATATTATCATATATAATAACAGGTAAGAAACAATCTTCATCCATACTCTTATCCATTATATTAACAAAATAAATAGATAAAAGGGTGTCATAGGGTGTCATTGACACCACTATTTTTGGATCAGATATTAATAGTAAAAATTTTATCAAATGATTCTAGAAGAGTTGCGGATGAGTCCCGCCTTAGAACTAGCTAGTTTCTTTTTATAATTACTGAGCAACTTTAATTATTGGTATTGTCAAATCATTTTCAAGCATGTTAAGTACCAGTATGTGCAACCATGCTTGTTTTTTTTTTTTGAAATGTCCACATCTTGATATAATTCCAAATTGTAAGTGACAGATATGTCCACGTCTTGTTGATTGATGATGAATGTGAATTGAAATAAGAGGAGGGTTGAAATGCCTCCATTTTTGAAATAAGAAGAGTTTGCCTCATCCGGTACCTCACATTTTATGCAATTTGGTTGGCTTAGTAAATTAATTAATGTCACCCACATAGTTGTGGATGAATGCAAATATCCTTGGAAGTTCAAATTGTGGCGAGTTGTGGAGCGGGTCATTACCGAACAACAACCCATACATACTAATTTTGATATATTTGTACATAATAGAATTACTACTTTTATAGAAAAATAGAGTGAGGCTATGGTACTATGCATAGCGTATATTGGTCTATACTATAGAATCAATATCTAAAGTCCAAACCATTAATCTGAACCACTCAACATGATTTTCATATGAAAATATATTTTTAGATCAAAATCTATTTCTTTTTTAGAATTTTTTTGCTATTTGTTTAGATAGGTATAAAAATACTAAATCTATAGATTCTAGACCATTCAAAAGTGGTTTTTTTTTTTTTCTACCTATCTAAAAAATTGTAATTTTTTTTAAATATAAAATTTAGTTTACAAGTACATTTTCGTATGTATATCATGTTGAGCGGTTCAGATTGACTGTTTGAACTTTGGAAACGAAGATATTGATCCATAGTACTAACCAACATGCGCCATGCAGCCTATGCATAGTAGCATGGCCTCATTCAATAAAACATTTAATTGTTACATATTTGCAAAACACTGATCAAAACAAAACATAATAGCAAAATACAAATTCTAAGCATCCACACAAGTAAAGCTAGCAGAATTCATGAACGCCTCCTCACCTTACCCTTTTGGACAATGTAAGAGGGGATGATCCATAGACTAACTGCAACATTGATTTCTACCACTGATAATGCCACAGAAGAACCCGACCCAACACCCAGCATTAAAAGAGAATGGCAAATTAATATAAAGAACTATAAACAAAGATACAGGGAACTTAACTAAGAGAAATTAAAGGCCTTAAATAAAACCCTCTTTGCCATGGCAAAATTTCTCTAGACCTCACACTAGAAATTAATTTGTCCAAAATTCCTTGGCAAACACGGCGCATTAAAAGTTTGGTAGGTTTCACTGTTAATACATTCCCTTATCTCTAGTACTATCAATGAAAACATGTTGCAAATTACGCTGGGGGAATTCTAAGCCTTAAAATCTGAGTTAGGTATATTTATAGCTTGCCCCTGTCGCCATATCTTACATTAATTATTGGCGTTTGCCAAAGGACTCTATCCACAAGCACTCTCGTTGTATTAACAAAAGAGGAGGTTTCAAATGCCTTCATTTCTAAAAACTTTAATAAATCAAAATTTAAAACTTAAAAATCAAAATAAAACCGTTGGATATGATCTATGTTATTTTCTCTATGCACGTGTAAAAAATTATGACATTTCAATTTTGTTTTGGTTGTTATCAAGAGCTTGTAAAAAATGTACTAATTTGAATAATTTTTAGATATTGATTTTTCAACTTATTGATTCACATAAAAACATAATCAAAATGTGATAATTTTTTGTGAACACAGAGAGAAAATAATATAGATCATATCTAACGGTTTATTTTGACATTTTAAGTTTTAAATTTTGAGTTATTAAGTTTTTAAAAATGGAGGCACGGTGGAGACACAAAAAATGAAGGCATTGAACCCTCTTAACAAAATTGTGAAATTTTATTATATTTAATATTTTCTAGCATATTTATTGTTAACTAGAAAATGTGTGTATTCGCGAGAATAAAAATGATTAACAACTTTGTTGTATCTAGTATCTGTCAGTAATGACTATATCTTCGGAATAATAATTTCTTCGGCATACTCTCGACAATAGTATTTTTTTATCCTTGTGGATACTCACAAATTCTTATATATATCATTCATTTGGTTTCTAGAAAAATATATATTTAAATTAAAATAAAATAAAATTATTGATGTGTTTTTTCATTATTAGATAGAATTAATATGTAACAAATTTAAATCAATTTAAAATTGATTAAATTTGTCATCTATTTGCGAAATGTTAACAATTTTATTTGTTTGATGGAAGGTTAAACAATGTTCAGAATGGTCCAAATGTAATAAATTATTTATTTATATTATAGAGAATGCATCTACAATCTTAATTTATAATTTGATAGTATTAACTTATCAAATAGGTATACCATAAAAGTTAAATGTGTGAACTACTACTACTATAATATGATGAAGTTATAAGGATCGGATTACACTCTTTTTTTTTACATACTTTGACACTTGCCATTTTCAAAGTCCAAATAGTCAATCCAAACCGTTCAACATGATGGATATATTACAATGTGCTTGGAGATCAAATTTTACATTTTTTTTTGAATTTTTTTACTATTTATTAAGATGGTTACAAAATCGTTGTTTTCAGACCATTGAAAAACAGCGATTTTGTAACCATCTTAATAAATAGTAAAAAAAATAAAAAAAATGTAAAATTTGATCTCCAAGCACATTTTAATATGGTGGTCTTGTTGAACAGTTCGGATCGACCGTTTGGATTTTGAAATCGCAAAAGTGGCCTATAAAAAAAAACAATGTCAATATGTGTCAAAAAAAAGGGTGTAATTGGATCCCTCCTCAAGTTATAATTATATAGTATAAATATTTAATGACACAGAAGTCCTTAATTATCAACTTCTTGGTTGAAGTTTTCAATTTGTATCTCTTTTTTTATCCAATTCTTAGTTCCGTCTGAAAAGTAAGAGAGAATAAATCTTATATTAGAAGGTAACATTGAATTATATACATAGCTCTTGGTGAAGAGCTCGTATAAATGACTTTCCTATATATTGACGTGGTCCCTTCAACAATTAAAATTATCTATTTGTCAGGAGGAGGTGATAATGTGATAGTATACCAAATCTTTACCAGCTTATTAATACAGGACCACATCAGGAACGTCAAAATAGAAACTGCAACGAAAAAGATACCTTACCCTAAGAAGCATTAATTTTGTGATAATTTGATGATTTTGATCCACTGCAAGATAATTAATTATTAGGCAGAGAAAAAAAACTGTGGCAGTGGGTAATCAAATCAATAGATGTTGTGTATGACTCTCATCTCATCATATATTTTCATTAGACTTGATTTAGCAGGATTTCAGGATATTAGGCTATATTTGGCAGACTATATTAAGGAGGAAGGATTTAATATTTTAGTATAGGGTATTTTAGAATGTGTCATTTATAGGGTTCTCTTTTTAGAGATTTATGTTGCTATAAATTATGTTATTTGTACTCGATGTATTATAAAGTTAAGAAATACAATTAAGCTTCCTCATAAAATTTTGTTTCTTGTTTCTGGCCCCTCTTTAGAAACTCTAACAAATTAGTATCAGAGTCATCTTCATTGCCGGCAATTGTTCGGGGATTTCAAGATTATTTTGTTGTCGTTGAGGGTTTTCATATTCGTATTTGTACTGTGGGAGAAGAATTTAGGCGCCAGGTTTTTCCTCCGCGCACTCGTGATCCGCGTAAAGACTAAGCAAGTAGAGGTACCATTCTTTCAAGATGGTAGAAGGTCATCCGTTATGGTCCATATTTCAGACTATACCACATTTCTCAATGACATGGAGATAATTGATATCAAGATGGACAATGAGAATGGGAGACAAAAGGGGAAGAACTTGACTTCATCATCAACCTATTCGAGCTCTAAGCACAAGGATCTAATTTACAACTATTGCTGGAAGAAACAGAAGCATACGAGAATGATACTTCTTCAGGCAATTCTAATTTAGTTGAAATTAAAGATGATTATGTGTTTTAGGAGTTTATTTTGGAGTTTTGTTTTAGGATGAGATTTCAAGTCAAGGGGGGATTGTTGTGTATGCCTCTCATCTCATAATATATTTTCATTAGACTTGCTTTAGCAGGATGTCAGTATAATAGGCTATGTTTGGCAGACTATATTAAGGAGAAAGAATTTAGTATTTTAGTATAGGGTATTTTATAACGTGTCATTTATAGAGTTATCTGTTTAGAGATTTATGTTGTTATAAATTATATTATTTGTACTCGATATATTATGAAGTTAAGAAATACAATTAAACTTCCTCACAAAATTTTGTCTCTTGTTTCTGGTCTCTCTTTGGAAACTCTAACAATAGAAAAAAGGGGAAAAAAAAAAGGACTAGTTGAACAAATCATTCTCCTCTATAATTGACTTGATTCAATTAGTATTGTTTAGTTGCAGTTTAAATTCAAACTATTTGAGGAAAACATGTAACAAATTAGCCATGCCCAACCAAGAACCACCTAATGCAAAAAATATATATCTCCAAATCATGTACATATATTAATATTTAGAACTAATACATCCTGTTATAGCCTCCCATGGGGCCGTATTGTTGGTGTTGCTGTTGTAGGCTCGCAAAACTACCCTGTCCCTGCATCCCGTCTTTCGCATACTGTTGCCACACCATCTGTTCTTCCATCAAAAACCGTTGTTTCTTTTCCATATCTGACATTTGCACATAAGATGGTGCCGGAATTGCCAGTGAAGCTGCAAACGGGTCCCCGTTTGCTGTAACTGCCCCTTTCACTGGCGGGGCGGGTAATGCCAGCATCTGTGGACCCATTAAAGCTGGTGCATGCATTACCACGCTACTTGCACTGCCGTATCCAGTTGGATTTAGTTGTGCTGTTGCCACATTGGCATGTGCATGCCCATACATGCCATTAAGAGTCATCATGTCAAGGCCGCCTCCAAGTGCGGGTTTTTGTGCTGCCAGAGAACTAGCCGATTGCACCAACACATTCTCCCAATTGGCTGAATTTTCTTCAAATGGTTGCCATGTCGGTGCCGTTTTAGGGCTCAAGTTTCCATCGAACAATGCTAGAGCCAGCCTTTCACCGTGCTCTTCACCTGTAATTGCATCCTCTTTCAAATTCAACAAATCCACTTCCTCATGTACTACTGCAAGTTGCAAGTTGTTGGGTTCAGGTTCTGGTTCAGGTTCAGGCTCAGGTTGACGGACAGGCACAGGCACAGGTTCGGGCTTAGGTTCAGGCTCCGGTGCAGGTAACGCTTTTATAGCATTCATATCATAATCCTCCACCTTAGATTCAACAAATCTATTGCTACTCCGTCTACTACTTGTAATTTGTTCATCATAATTGCCAGACGACTTCTGACGGATGAAATCATCCATGAGCTGGAGCTTGCGGGAGGATATCAATTCCACATCGGGAAATTCTGAGGGGCGGAGAATGATGGAGGCAGATTTGCACCAAGAGTACATAGAGTCGAGCTCGTCCAGCTGCTTTGCTAGGCGGCAAAAGACGGTGTGCACGCGTACGCATTCGGGGATGTCTAAATCGGCGAAGCGATCAACAAATACACCTATGAGTTCTTGTGTTTCAAAGTATAGGTTGAAGCTCTCTTTAAGAAGCAAGTATAGAGCTACATTCACGATACGGTTCGACTTTGCTGCACCTACAGCATTATTGGTCACAATATTAAAGATATTAAAAAGAAAGAAAGAGAAATTAGAGTATCTCTGCCAGTATATAGTCCGCTTAAAGGCTACAAGTTTGCAATCTAATTTGAGCTAACATGACTTAATAATTGATTATATGTATTGGAATATGGTATGAAAATTTTGACTGTAATTGCAATAAGAAAAAAGGAATTGACATTTAATCGAATGGACTTCATAGGATAAGTAATTAATAGTCTCAAATATATGCAACCTTTTGCAATTTGAATTCAACACAAGTATGAAAATAGAAAGCTAGAATATATGAGCATATATATGTAGTTGTCAAAAACATGTACTAAGAACATATAATACTCATCTTGTGCTTGCCAAAAGCACATATACTGTTGATCAGCTATTTATGTACCAGCTTTTGCACTTTCAAATTTTTTTTTGGGGGGGGGGTGGATCGTATTTTAGGCACATTGACATGTGAGCTAGTTTCTCAAAATACACAAGTACCTGTTGGCCGGCATGCAAGGAATCTTTCCAATAGATTCTGCAAAATTTTCACCCTAAAAAATAAACTGTCGATTTTCATCTCTCTGACAGGTGTGCCACCCTGCAAAAAGATGGAGTTGCTAGACGACCCCTCTCTCCTATCTCTCTCCCTCTCCCTCTCCCTCTCACTCTCCCTCTCTCTGTCTTCGACATAGTCCCCCATCGGTGCCTCTGCTTCTATCAATTCATCATCTCTGCTGCAGCTGACACTGACAGGCACGCTTCTATGTTTTTGCCCCTGCATCCTGTATTCTAGACGCTCATCTAAGTACATTGCATAGGTTCGAACGAATGCTGAGAAGTCCCATGCGTCAGAGCGAGACTTGTCGCGGAAATCCGACATGTTAAGCATTCTAGTTCCGCAACGTGTCGCAAAAAATACCTGTTAATGGTACCAATTATGTGTTTAGATGTCATACAATGTGTTAAATTTTTTTTTTTTTACTAGTTGTAAATAGCGGGGGGGGGGGGGGGGGGGGGGGGGGGGGGCCATGGATGTAAATAGGGCTGGAATGCCAGCAGCTTAGGCTTTCTTGTAAAATCTTCTTTTTTATCAATTCAAAATGTCAGGCTTGTCCTGACCTTCAAAAAAACAAAATTACTATTTTATTAGAGGTGGCAATTCATTTGATTTGAAATTTCTGAACCATCCAAAAGCGGTGATTTTGTCAAACTATCTAAAAAATAGTTAAAAGGTTCCAAAAATAATGTAAACTTTGGTCTATATTTTCGTATAGCGGTTCGGATCGAGTGTTTGAACTTTTAAGATAGAGATGTAGATCCATAGCACGGGTCAATCCGTAACATGCATATTACCATAGCCTCAGTCTTTTAAAATTATGATATACAATAATAGGTATAACCTCCTGTTCGAATGCAATATCACCCTCGTTGAGAAGTCGGTGAATAAGGATAAGCGCCTTGAGAGCAACTGCCCAGCTTTGTGTTTTACCGAGGCGACGAGAAATAGAAGTCACGCAATTGCTGATATGTAAGCGTGAGTATCGTGTCAGGCTGAGGATTTCTCGCATGTATCGCTCCTCAGCAGGGAACTCATCATGACGTGTCGCTTTGACAATCGCCACGTCTAATTCGGATGCCATCGAGCTGCCTCCAACTTTGGCCAGACCAATGCTTGTCTGGTCCTTGACCGCACCAAGCGCCTTGCGAATTGTGCCGGGCGCCATTTTTATTTTTGTTTTTTTTGTGTGGTTTTTGTTTTGTTTTGTTTTGTTTTGTTTTGCCCTTCTTCTTGATCACTTTCTGGTAGATTGATTAATGGAAGAAATTAATGAGGTGTGGAGCGGTAAAATTAGAACGACGAGGAAATTATCGGGCAATCAGCCACTCTGTATTTTTTTTTTTTTTTGTTTAGATGTTGGATTTAGAGAGAGAGAACCGTTTTAGAAATAGCTAAATATATACCCTTGCATGAGTTGTCTTTCTCATATGTTGGACCTGGTAGTTTTATTTTGATGGAGAGTCAAACAGTACTCGGCTGATTTTAGTTTATATTTTCCATTAACTCCATGCTACAGCCCTAAACTAGCTTCTGATCATGAAAGTGCTGACATGTGGGCCTATCAACGAAATTAATGTTAGTTTTTTTATCTGACCAATAGTTATTTCTTCTGCTGTTGCTGTTGCTGTTGCTGTCTGTATGATTTGGTATATTAGTTGTTAGGACTCGTTTACAAGTTAATATAGCATGATGGATGGATGGATGGATGATAAACATTATCAAAGTTGCCATGGAATTGCTTGAAACAGTCATATGTCCCAATCATTTCTGAATTCAGTGTGGGAAATCACTCAGAGAGTTCTTAATTATGTTTCTAAAAATTTGAACGTTGTGTAAAAAAACAACTTTGATTCGAACAAAGAGTGACGAAGAAATAAATCATTATAATTTGTTGGGGAAAATTTTAGAGTAAAGAAAAAATAGTTGTGCCTCTGTTTTTAAATTTATAATAAAAAAAAATTTAAAATTAATATATCAAAATAGAGGAGGGTTCAAATACCTCTATTTTTCATGCCTCCACTATGCCTCCATTTTTAAAACTTTAATAACTCAAAATTTAAAACTTAAAAGTGAAAATAAAACCGTTGGATATGATCTACATCATTTTATCTATGCACGTGTAAAATTATGACATTTCAATTTTGTTTTGGTTGTCATCAAGAGCTTGTAAAAAACATACTAATGTGAATAACTTCTAGACGTTGATTTTTCAACTTATTGATTCACATAAAAACAAAATCAAAATGTGATAAGTTTTTATGAGCACATAGATAAAATGATGTAGATCATATCCAACGGTTTTATTTTGACTTTTAAGTTTTAAATTTTGAGTTATTAAAGTTTTAAAAAATAAAGGCATGGCAGAGACACAAAAAATAGAGGCATTTGAACCCTCCCCATCAAAATATATGTCATCTATATAAAATTTCTTCTCGGATATTTCGGAACATGGGCCAGTATATGCAGGTAAATAGTGAGGATTTGAGTGAAGACCCCCAATTCCAGCCATTTGACTGGTTTAACACAATAAATGTCAAAATTCCCCTAAATTTTGCTTTATTTGGGCTCGCACAAAATGGGTAAGATCCAACTTTAACAAACTGCACAATATAATACTAGTGTAATGATTAAGAAATTTATCTTTCAATTGATTAATTTAGTTTTATCCTCTCGAGTTTCAATTTTTACATATTGTGATGATGCCCTTGAAACGACTACGGAGACAAGGTACCTAATATAGTTTTTTTTTTTGAGAATAGTGGGTCATCTCACCGATTTTCATTAAAATAGAAAACCACTGCATTGTATTTGTATCAGATTCGGTACCATTGCACCTAATATATTTATTATTCTTGAATTCGTATCATCTGAGTTAACTCAAATTTTGAGTTTAGATCAGGACTGTCCGATTTACCCCGTGCATTACTGGCGTAGGACGAATTGACCCAAATTCAAATTCTGATCGGACAGTTCGAAGTTAAACTCAAACAGTGTTGCGTATCATGATCCCTGCTCGTACAACGTCGATACTAAAATGGCAAGAACTAAGAAGTTTCATATTGCAAAAAGAAATGCAAATATAATCATGGTTAATCAATCATTTGAAGAACTTGCATAGCTTAATAACATAAAAGCACTAGGTAATCAATTATTTTGGACATTAAGTTCAACTTTTTTCCACTAGGAACTTTGCAGATGTTTTCAGAACAATATAAAGCCACAGCATTGCATATTCCACAAATATTAAACAACAAAACATTTAACTAAAACAGAGCAAAATGATTGACACAAACCAATAACTGTATTTGTCAGTGTGGTCCCCAATCTGAGGTCACCCTACCACTTTAATGCTCAGACGGGCTATGCCCCCTAAAGCAAATGGCATCTACATCCATTTCTGGGCTGTGAGCAGGATCATAGTAGTTCGGAAAGAAGTCTTCCTCCTGATCAAAGATGATGTCATTTAGCTCGAGATAGTGCTCAGCTCCCAGTTCAGACAGTGGCTGTACAACATCATCATTTGCATCTCCATCAATAAGATCAACCAGCTCACCATAAATCTGATTAATTTCATCACCGCCTGCCTCGTTGAAGTTCACCATAGCCGGAGAAGGCTGCTGCAGAGGTGCCAGCTGTAGAGAGACAAAAAAGAAAAAGAAATATCATGAGAAATGGAACCTTGACACAAAAACAATACATTACAGTAGGAAATGAAATAGTCAAATATCAGACTCATGGCAGGTAATATACCACACAAACATTTCAGTTAAACTGCGCCAACTAACCTGCAAAACAAATTCTCCTAAATGTTAGATAATATAGTTAGATATTGACCTAATTCGTATATAATGCATACAATTGAGATAGTGCACCATCTTAACCCACGCAACCTGACAAGACTAGCCTGAACTGTCAGATCAAATGGTCTATTATCAAACTCCTTGTGTACAATAAGATCAAATGGTCTATTATCAAACTCCTTGTATACAATACACAAGACAATTTTGACTATAATGCACCATCTCGACATGCATAAACAGATAATCCTAAAGCTGTTGTAGTCTGAGAAATAACAAACCAACACAACCGCCATAAAAAGAATTGCCTTAAAAAAAATTAGTCTAAGACAAAAATCTCAGGTAAAAGCCAAAGTCACCGAAAAGAAACAAGAAAAGACAAGTGTCCTTACCTGGCCAGAGCCATTTCCAGGGTGGTATGGAGCATCAAGTAGTAAGTCCTCCAACTCATCCAGCCGAATCCCATCCATTTCTGGAGTGATTGGAATGCTGTCACAATATTGAGGGGTGCCGAAGGGAGGCCAAGTGATCACTGGCAATTCATTGTATCCTCCGGCAACAGACTCCGCAGCAAGAGAGAGTGGTGCAGGCTCCAGGAGGGGTGTGGCAGGAACAGACACTGGTACAGGCTCTGTAATAGTGGTGGCAGCAACAGGTGCCGGTACAGGCTCTGCAATAGAGGTGGTGGCATTATTATCATTGCTCGATTGAACAGCAGGCTGATGGAATGGAAGGAAAGGGAAGGCCGCCACAGTTGCCTCGAGATTCGCATCATCATCTTCCCAATCCTCCTCATTGAATGGAGCACCATACTGCTCGCCTATCTTGGGGCCCATACCACTCTTCTTGAAAATCTTACATATAACAAAGGCATCCTGCATCCCAAACAATAATAACCATAAATGAAATATTCTAAGAGCTCAATTTCAGAATAAAATAAAATGTTGATACTCCGCACATCAAATGTGGCAGTGCACTGTACCGAATCTGGTTTGGTACCATCACTACAATTGTTTCAGTCATTTTACTGGCATTTTTCTACAAGGAGGGTTCAAATGCCTCTATCATGCCTCCACTTTTTAATTTTCTAATAACAAAAATTCTAAAATTTATATATAAAGATAAAACCGTTAGATGTGATCAAGATTATTTTCTCTACATGCACATTAAATTATCACTTTTCGATTTTGCTTTTATATGAATCAATAAGTTGAAAAATTAACATCCAGAATTTATCCACATCAGTGTATTTTTGCAAACTCTTGATACTAATCAAAACAAAATCTAAATGAGCATTAAGAAAATGATAAAGATCATATCTAAAGGTTTATCTAAATGAGCATTAAGAAAATGATAAAGATCATATCTAAAGGTTTATCTAAATGAGCATTAAGAAAATGATAAAGATCATATCTAAAGGTTTTATTTTGACATTTAAGTTTTAAATTTTAAGTTATTGTTGTTCTAAAACTGGAGGCATGATGGAGGCACAAAAAAATGGAGGCATTTGAACCCTCCTCTTTTTCTATTCATAAGCTCGTATGTTGCTTAAGGAGCTTTGTAAGGTTGCACCAAACACAGGGAACCATAGTTAAGCTTAAACAAACATCTCGTTCCAGCCAACAGTTAAGACCACTATAAGAGTGAGGCTACGGTACTATGCATAGCGCACTTTGATCTGTACTACGGATGCATATCTCCATTTTTAAAGTCCAAATAGTAGATCCATTCAGCTCAACATGATCTCCATATGAAAATGTGCTTCGATGCCAAATTTTACATTTTTTAGACTTTTTTTATTATCTTTTTTAGATTGGTACAAAATCACTTGATATAAATTATTCTAGACCATTCCAAAGTAGTGATCTTCTACCTATCTAAAAAAATAGTAAAAAAATTCTAAAAAATGTAAAATTTGGTCTCCAGGAACATATTCATATGAAGATCATGATAAATGATTCGTATCAACTATTTAGACTTTGAAAATGCATATGTGGATCTGCAGTACGGACCAAAAGTGCGCTATGCATATTACCATAGCCTCACTCCCACTACCATATTGCTGCCATACCTGTGCAACCCCTGAAGCAGCTAGCTGGTCATCAGCGAGGCGGTATTCATACATGACCCAGTCGGTCCTGTCGCCCTTCGGTGGCTTGCCTGTGTGAAAGATCAGGGATTTTTTCATGCCAACCACACGGGAGTTATGTGATATGCTGCGATCCTTTCCAGTAGTTTTCCAATACCCGATTTCTGTTGATCGGTTCGCCCGTGAACCTTTCGGGTATTTCTTATCCCTGGGGCAGAAAAAGTACCATTCCAGATCCTTGGTCCTGACACAAGATTTCTCTGTACCAGTTAACAGAAAACAACTGTAAGAAAAGCATGATTTACAACCCATTAACAATCAGTCGTAGTTTAAGTTTGTTTGCCTAATTTGATATATTTTTCTGATTAAATTCTGAATGAGTGAGGCTATGGTAGTATGCATAGCGCACTTTGGTCCGTATTATGGATGCATATCTCCATTTTTAAAGTCCAAACAGTCGATCCGAACCGTTTAACATGATCTTATTTGAAAGTGTGCTTGGAGGCTCAATTTTACATTATTTAGAATATTTTTTACTATTATTTTAAATAGGTACAAAATCACTTGATCTAAAGATTCTAGACCATCCCAAAGTAGTGATTTTCAACCTATCTAAAGTTAGTAAAAAATATTCTAAATAACATAAAATTGAGCCTCCAAGCACACTTTCAAATGACCATGTTAAGCGGTTCGGATCGACTGTTTGGACTATGAAAATGGAGATATGCATCCATAGTACGGACCAAAATGCGCTATGCATAGTACCATAGCCTCACTCTTTCGGAATATGTCCATCTCAACATGTTATTCTCATTCTAAATTTGGTTTCAACACATTATAACTAGAGTCTATTCAATGATTTCTGTTACTCACTAAATGCCAGTAACTAAAGGGTAAACAGAGATTTAGATGAAGTTGAGATACCTGGAAGATCCCAGGGAGCAAATTTATAGAGCTCGACCTCAGAAACAGCCATGAATTGAAAAGGCTTCCCCATCACCTTCCTCTTGAGATAATAACAGATCAGTTCCTCTTCAGTTGGGTGGAACCTGAACCCAGGTGGAAGCTGAGCCTGACCCATTTGATTAAATAGCAATGCTGGCTTATTGGTCTTAACTGCAATACCTTCTTAAAGGTTGAAATTAAATAGTCTGATCAAGGGAGAGAAACAGAAGAGCTTTGGAGGTTCCTTCAGTATGTACTGGTGAGAAGCAGAGACAGGTAATGCAGGAAAGGGGTCTGATGTACTATTTTCAAAGAGTAAAAAGAAAAGAAAAGGGAGGAAATGAGGCCGAAGCTAAGACATAATTGGATGGTTATGGAGGCATATTAAATCGGAGAGGTATTTTGGTCAGGTCCAGTGCCCGAACATGTTCTGCTTCCAAGTCAAAAACCAGAACAAGCACCAGATGAGGCAAGAATGATAATTGATAACAACAAAATTCATCTCAATATCAAGCATGTGGCATCAACCCTGAAAAAGAAAATCATTCCATATCAGGCAAATTGCTTAGGATTATTGTCTGAGTTAATTACAGCATGCATTTAACTAAGTACAAAAAACCACCAAAAAATCCAATCTGGCAGAACATGTAACTGGACTAGTAACCTCAAGTATTTTGATTATAAAGGAATAAAAAATATATATTAACTGATAAACCAGATGTTATTCTAGCCTCTAAGGTTGTACTGATGCTAATTTAAGACACAATACATTGTAGTCGACAATTCATACAAACAGTAACATCAGAACAGAAAAAATTGCAGGTAAAGGTCGTAAGATCAAAAGGGAACATGAATATCACAACTATAAATGCACCAGATGCAAGTTTCAAGGAAAAATCTAGTCAGAGCAGGTAAACCGCAAGAATTTCAGGTAATATGTTGTTAGATGAATGATCCGACCAGACAACGACCCGAGATAGCTTTAATCAGAAATATGCGACAACAATTAAGGTCAACCGCTGCAAACCCTAAGTGAAAGCATGGGCTTTGGTTCGATATATAAGCCTAAGATTGAATAAATCATCGCAAAAATTTTAATATGGTTACAATTGAAAGCCCTAATTCATACACAAGAGCTAGAAAGAAAAAAGCGAAGAACCCTAGATTGCAAACCTAGATATCGAAATAAAAAAATTGAATAACAATAATCCTCAAATAATTAGCAGGATGTAACATAGAACCAAAGAAGAATTATACCTTAAAGAGGTCCTGGAGAAAAGGCGAGATGAGGATTGGAAAACTTGAGCTGCGCTGAGAAAATGCCTTGTAAGAGAAGCAACAATGGATGTGTGGCCTTTATATCCCCGCAGAGTGGTTGAAGGCTCGAGGAAAGTCACTTGTGAACACCTATTCGGTCGACGCTCGTATGTCCCACTTTTCAGTTCCTCTCTATGAATGGACCGGGTTCATTTGTTTATTACTACGGTGGACTGCAGCGTTATTTGTGTAGCGATAATGAAGCATTAGCTTGAAAATTGAAAATTTTAAGATTAAAGCGCTTATACAAACAAACGAATCTGAAATTACAAAAATTACAAATCTTTACTGCACCAGCACCAGTAATTTTAACAATTATTTATTTATTAATAAATTTAATATTATTTAAATTCCTGCAATTTCAATTATATCTAATAATTTTATAATTTAAGTTTCACATTGTTATACATATTAAACAAGATTTCATATTATTTTTGGACGGATTGTTGAATTAATAATTGTCCCGTATATTATGCAGTTGTTTTACAGATGAAACAAAAATGCTTTGATATCGATAACAATATTAATTATACGTCTAAATTCCAATTTAATTAAATTTAGTAAGCAAATCAGCGTGGATGATTGCACGCGTGAGGATTAAGGAGTTTGAATCTATTGGGAATTGTAATTTTTTTCTAAGAAGGTTCCCTATTCAAGTGTGTTGAAAATCATTTCATAATTTATACTTTTCACATTGGGAATTTGGGATCTTCCAACTAATGTTATCATAATCAGGCCAACGACTTATCCAGTAGAAGAAGTTTGAGTCATTGGTTTGCTGATAGAACATCCGGTTTTAATAATAATGTCTCGAACATGATTGTTATCGCAGTGTCTCGATTTGTTTTGATGGATTTGTTTGACATAATCAACTTAAAATTATAAATTCCAACTACATTATCAATTTGGTGGATTGTCTATTTTGCTTTATTTTTTAATCTGTTTCGTACTTATTTTGATGTACTAATTAGGGGTGTCACTAGTACCTTTTTAGCCGTTTACCTGACCTGTATCGTATTTGATAAGGCGGGTATGAGTAAAGTTTTTTTTCATTAGCTTATTGGATATGGGTATGGGTGAGATTTTTTTACCGTTAACTAAATGGGTAAGGTATGAGTAGTGACTATTTCGTACCCGTTACTCTATAGGATAATAAAATCTAAAATTATATATATTCAATTCAATTTTCAGTACACCTAGATTTACTCTTCCATTTTAGTGCTATAAACTGCGTCCTTTTATTTCAGCTCACCAAGTTTATATCTTTGATATATTTTTCCTTCCCTCTCCATTTTCTTGCTTTTTTACTCAATCGTAAGAGTTGAATGTAAATTATGTAAGAATCTGACTCACATAGTCACATTTCCACTTTAATTTTCACGGGAGCTGTGACCCAATTTTGTAATAAACTTATAATTAGTGAAAAAAACAATTTAAATGGTTATCTTATGTAATGAGTAAAATATAATTGTAAAACATAATGAGTTTTTGATGTTTATAAAATATAATAAAACTAATTATTATATTAGTATTATCCGTTATTCACCCGTTACCATTTCGTTACCCGATAATATTAACGGGTAAGGATAGGGTAGGGTATGGATAAGATCAATTTTAATGGGTATGGGTATGAAAATGTCTCCACCCGACCCTTACAATATCCACTGACACCCCTAGTACTAATACAATCGTTATTTGTTCTAATGACTTATAACTAAGGGAAGCAGGGGCGTTCCAACGCCCATCGGACCAAGTCTTGTCTGATGGGTAGAATAATCGTCCGATTATGCATCAAGATTCGTGCCCATCAAATTGATTTTTATTTGACGGGTGCTCCCGTTAATTGATTGTCAATAGATTTAAGGGTGCCCATCCCCACCATGGCTTTCTCCATTCTCTCCTCACCTAAAACCCTTCTCCATCAACCCCACTACCTATCGCTCGCACCGCCTCTCCACCGTTTTCTTTTTCAACCCCGCCATAAACCCTCTTGTTCTCTCTCTTCCTCTTCGCACTCCTTTCATTCCCTCAATTGAACCCAGTCTCTCTCCCTCCCTCCTTGTCTCCTTCTCCCATCCCCTCTCTCTATTGCGATGAAAAAGCTGAAACAATTAGAGCGGTCTCAATCCCTCGTCTGGTAATTTATCGAATTAAGAGGATTACGTGTATGCTAGACTCATCAAGAGGACTTGGTGAGTTTGACTCTATAATTTATCGAATTAGTTTTAGACGACAAATATAAATCATTAAAACCAATTTACTTCACAAGCATTGTTTGTATGGGTAAAACTTATAAAATTTTGAATTAATTAGCCTATTCGGCGTGAGCTTTACCAATAAAATTTCTTGAGAAAAATAAATTATGAATATCTTTGCCTATGACCTGTTCGGGACTGAGTTATAATATTAATTTTCAAAACCTGCTATGAACTTTTCATTTTTCTTTTCTTCGTTTAATATTTTACATGTTTAGGAGAAGACATTAATTACTTGTTTGTTTAAGAGAAAGATTTAATTACAGTCACTTAACATTAAAATAACTTTAAAGGCATTAATATTTTACCCCTCTTATATTTAAAGTGCGCTCAGTGGCTAGATACAAGGTTAGCATAATTGTTTTCTGATTTTTCACAATTTTTCAAATGTTGATGATTTTAAAATAAAATTTCAACAATAGAATAATGATCAAACACAAACACAAAACTAAAAATAACCAAACAAAATAAAATTTCAAAGTACAACAAATTTTAATTAAAAAATTGATGAAAAATGAACGAATACAATAACTTATAAACTTTCATTTTTTAACCACTTAACTTTGTACTAAATGAATTTGGAAATTTGGAAATTTTATATATACATACATCACTCGCGAAGTAAATTAATTTCAATGTTTTGAATTCGTCGTTTGAAACCAATCTAATAAATTTAGAGTTATGTTTACTAAAAAGACTTGATGAGCATAATACACGCTAGTTTTACTCTGTCTATCTATTAAAATTATTTGACGACTGAACACATTTGGAGACGGGTACTTGTTAGTTGTTACAGAGAATGAGTCGACAGGTAAATATACTTTTTGCTGGTGATTAGTCGTCAATTTTTTCATTCTACTTTTTAATTTCCCCAAAAGAACTTTCAGTTTTATTGGATGCCACCTAAAAATTAAAACTAAAAATCTAATGACGGACAAAGTTTTCAAACGAAATCGGGGATGCGATACGGTTTCTTAAGTGAAAATTGAAAGAATTATGGCAGCTATACGTGCTATTGAGTAAAATTAGAGTGTTTTTGAGCTCATTGAGTTATTTTGTGAGTTTAATTTTAAACGGCGAATTTAAATTGAAACCGACTTACTTTCCGAATGATGTATTGACAATTTGACATACAAATATATAGATTTTTGTAAGTTAATTCTAAGTATTTATTTTTTAATTAATTTTTGACAGTTCAAATTTATACTAAATTAATAATAAATGTATCACTCACAAAGTAAATTGGTTTTAATAAATTGAATTTGTCGTTTAAAATCAATGCAATATATTTTAATATTAAACTCATAAAAAATGAGATAAAAAATATTTATATAAAAATTATGCTGAACGGTTCGAATTAGTTATTTAAACTTTAAAATAAAATATGAATCCATAACAAAAATGGATCTGCACATTGCAAAATAGGATAGCATCACTCAATAATATTATTATCGTAGAAAAGGATCCGGGTTTCAATACGCGTACGTAAGTTGGAACCTTGAGTTTCGATCGTTGTCAATATATTCTAACAGGTTTTTTGGTTTACACAGAAGAGATTAATAATTCGATTTATAAAAAGAAATCAGGCCGTTTGTTGTTACTTTCTCGTCGGAATCGCCGCACTAAATTGTTGCCGCATGCAACTGGGGTTCACGCATAATTATGGTAATTTTTTGTACCCAATATTATTTTGCGTTTAAAAAAAAAGGCACACATAGAGCCAAATTATTACTCAAGAAATATTTTCCCGCCATTTCTGAGTTTTTTTATTGGGAAAATTGAAAGCTAAATGGAAATTCGCATACGGTATATATGCGGACGCTCGTAAATTAAAAGGAACGTCGGTTTCGCTTCCCGGTACGGACGTACAGCGTTCGCGCCAAAATGTTCGGACTAGTAATTA
Organism: Carex kokanica; assembly: GCA_025461125.1. Taxonomy (NCBI): domain Eukaryota; kingdom Viridiplantae; phylum Streptophyta; class Magnoliopsida; order Poales; family Cyperaceae; genus Carex; species Carex kokanica. The sequence continues at coordinate 205,696 of JAJGRX010000170.1, forward strand.
AGCACCTAGACGCGGTGCATGTTTGTATCCCGTACAATCCACGTAGAAAGGAGAAAACTGCTAAGTGCTAGTGCTAACTCTAGAAACATCACAACTGGTACGAACCAAATCCAGATCAATCTGTGTTATATGATGGAAATATCCGGCAATCTAGAAACTTCCTATTGCTCCAGGAGGAGCACCATTTTGAGAAACAAAAAATATATAACTGACACGTGGGACCCATATAGATCAAGTCCTTCGTATTCCAAGATAGGAGTAGGTCCGATGGGCATCGGACCTACTTTTAGGTTCAATTAACTCTAGCACCGTACGATTAGCATTAAATCTGTGCGCACGGAAACTGATACAGACTCCCACGGATTTTGATGCGGAGTGCATGAATCATGCTAATCGGATGGTCATCACATCCATCGTACCAAAGAAGGTCCGATGGACATCGGACCTACTCTGAATTTATTCCGAAGACAGTGAGGCCCCCTAGTCACGTCCAATCGGACTAATTCATATCCCCTAAAGTAACTTAAATTTGATTTTGGATCCGGACCGTTAGATCTGCTCTTACACAAATATTAATGGGACCGTGCATTCGATCGGATTGTCACGAATTCTGATCGGATGGTCTGAATCCAAACTCAAAATATGATTTACTTTAGGGATACGAACCCCGGACCGAAGCGCCATTTATCAAAGGGGAAAACCGCATTTGGAATTCGAGCTCCGAAATTGTACTAAGATTTGACAGAGCTCGACTTCACTGGCCATGGCTTCTGGTCGCTCTTCGCGTAGATATCCTCTACGGGGTAGGGATAACGAGGGGTTCGGAAAGGCAGTTGGGGTTAGTGACAGCGATCGAAGTAAAGGTTTGAGAACAACAACTCTCGATTATGATCATCTCAGAGTAAAAAGAGGTTTGCGCCTGGTGTATTGAATATCTTCTGGCTTTTTCGAAGTGTATCTAGTATTTAATAAGATGACCAAAAAAGGCGTACACTTTTTCGCACATTTTTCAAGTTTTTTTTTGGTGGCTTTTGTTAAAACTTAAAAGTCCTCAAATGAGCCTCTAAATTGCTATGTTTACACTTATCTCATATTATATAGAGTACAAGAATTTGAGATGAGAATATGTAAGATGGACAAAACGTATACTAGTGTTTTAAAGAAGTTTTGCGAAATATCAAAGTTGAAGCAAACATTTGGTTGTGATTTTAAAAAGGTTTTGTGATTACAAGAAAAACGTGTTCGCAGGTGGGGAAATGATAATTCCTTGTAGAAAGTCGCAGCGTCTTCAGAAGAAATTGAAGACAGAAAAAGAATCGCTAAATCTTATTGTAAGTTACTGGGCTGTCAGCAAAAATGTATGGTTTTTGTAACTTTTTGGCCACACTGTAAAATTCTTCTCTATGATTGGCAGGAACATCAGGATGAAGGGGAGTCTAGTGTAAATGAAGTTTCAGAAAGTGAAACCCTGGATACTGGTGAGTTTATAGAAAAAAAAGAGATGTTACTTTTGAGTTTGCTTTAGTGGATTTAGTATTTTCTAAAATGTTTGGGAACAAGAAGTCAAAAAGACATTGAAATTGCAGTTTTCTTGATGTTCTCTTGGCTTTGTTATGTAGTCCACAGTATCTAACTCCTCAAGTTAGTCCATTTTAATTTTACTGTTTTTTTTTAGTTTATTAATAACATTCATGCGTACATGGACTAATATAGTAAATTTGGACTACAATATTAGACCAGGAGTCTAACAATGAATTAAAGCTAAATATGGGGTATAAAGCAATAGACATCTTTACAGATGAAGAGAAGTTGATTCCTTGCAGAAGGTCAAAGCGTCTTCAGAAGATACCAAAATCAGAAAAAACATCAGAGAGTTTTACTGTAAGATACTTAGGCTAAACTGCAAAAAGCGACAATTTTAATTTGATAAAATTTTGTCTGCAAAGTTAATTATTTCTTTCTGCCACAGGAAGAAGATGATGGAGTGAGTGGAGGTGAAATCTCAAAGAACTCTTCTCTTAAATATAGTGAGCTTACAAGATAAAAAATATTTTATCTTAAATCTCAAAGAACTCTTCTCTTAAATATTGAACCTGTGCTTTGATTGTGGGTTTAGTATTTCCCAAAGCTATGTTGGAACAAAAGGTAATATCTATTTTTTGCATATTTTCTTGAATGTCCTAAAACTATAGAGAATTACAGGGAAAGATAAAAGCAACTTCCTAAAGTTGTTTTGTTTCTTTGTTATTTTTGAACCTCATGTGGTTTCATTGTGAATGTCTTTTTCTAAAACTACTTTTAACAGAATGGGATACCAGTTTCTTTGCATACTTTACACTGTCTATTTTGACTCTCCAAACAAAACATTTCACATCCTCAAAACATGTCATTTATATGGCCTTTTTCATGGGTTGAATATATAAATATGCATAGTTTCACATAAAAGTAGTGTTACTGTGATTAGTCCCTGTATTAAAGTAGAAGGAAATTATTTTGTCCAGGTGAGCTGAAGATGACTTCTCGTAGGAGGTCAGAGCGCCTTCAGAAAAAAAATAAGGCAGACGAAGAACTGCAAAATTCTTCTGTAAGATATCAGACTAAGCTTTACGATTTATAAAGTCACATAATTTTATGAAATTGAGGTGAAGTTGTTTGTCTTTCACAGGAAAATGACGGGGATTTGGATGAACCAAATTGTGTTGAATCATTGTCGGCTGTTTCAATTTCTTATGATGAAGCATCATCAGAATATGATGCCAATGATGACATGAGCATCTCTGATGGGCCCACTTGCAATATTTGCCAGGTTTAGCTCTGTTCCTTCTCTTACAATTTATTTTGTTATGTTAACATCTGGTTCAAGAGGGTCTCAGTTCTGTACCAGTCATAAAAGGTTCATCTCTTTCCTTTCTCTTTTGAAATTTCAGACTGGAGTTGCTGGTAATTTACTCATGCAATGTAAGATATCAAGATGCTTGCGTTCTTACCACACCTTCTGCCTTGACCCCCCATTGAATCTGATTCAAGAAGACTGGAGTTGTCCATTTTGTGGAGGAGATGGTAACCAGGGGGATAAAGAAATTTCTTCTAGAAAAATCCAGAGCATAATTGGTCATAGAAGGATCGATCTGCAAGATTCCAAATGTGCTTCTCAGATGCAATTTCTCGTCAAATGGGATTCTCTTTCTCATCACCATGATTTTTGGGTATTATGTTTTTGTGTATTATTTTAGTGACCCTACTGAAGTATTCTTTGGCATTTTTCTTTGCTTTTTTCTTTTGGAAGAAAGTTTGGGGGAATCTCACTGGTTTCATTGGAAAATTATGCGTCTTACATAGCGGTACCAAAACAGAACTAGGTCACATGTTTCTTTCATGTAGTCTATACAAATCACAACCAACAAACATTAAGCATTACGACTACACATGAAAACATACAATTTATCTAAAACATAAAAAATGAGCTAGTAAAGATAATAGAAACAGCTGTATTGCCATGAGCTCTCCTCCAGCATTTCGAGTCCAAATATTCTGTCTTTTTAATTTGGAAATTCATATTACTTTTTGTTCCGCAGGTTCCAATGGATTGGCTTTGTATTTTTGGTCGATTGCGCCTGTGTAGTTATCAAAAGAAATATCTGTGAGTCTTTTTTTTTTCATTCAAGTAATTCTACTGCGTTGTAATGTATTTTCAAGGTTCCTGTATTTTGATCAATAAACACTACAAACCAAACATGCATAAAAAATGAGCCTTGTTTATGAAACTAGTTGGTTACAAGTAAGAAAACTTTATATCTTTTTCTCAATTTGAAACTTTCTGCAGTTTGACAAAGGAGGATATGGCAAAACCATTAGATCTTAGGCAACCTGAGTGGTTACAAATTGACCGTGCCATTGCTTGCAGCAGTGGAGTTGAGCCTGCTAACCCCTGTGATATCTCAAGCCAACTTTTCACAGATGAAAACACATCAGATTTCAAATTTCTTGTGAAATGGAAAGGTCTTGATTATTGTGACACCACATGGGAGTCTGAGATGACAGAGGAGTTGAGGGGTGCTATTGCTAAACTGGTGGAGAGGCACCACAGAGCATTGGAAATAGATTTAGACAAAGAGCAGGGGCTGAACAGTAAAAGCATTGCCGAGTCATATAAGGGGATTCTTTATGATTATCAGATTCAGGGGGTTCAATGGATAATTGACAACTTTCAAGCCAGGAGAAATGTTATACTTGCTGGTAAGTTATCATTGATGAAAATACTCGTAACCTTGTAAAATCTTTACAGAGGTGATCTTATCTCTCTTATGTACTGTTGTGCAAGGAATTAATAAGGATTGCATGGAGATGCACAGTTGTATGAAGAAGATTAGATTTTAACTAAATGACTTTATACTAACTGACATTTTTTAAATCTTTTTAATATTGAAATATTGCAGATGAAATGGGTCTGGGAAAAACTGTACAGGTGGTTTGCTTTCTTAAAAGTATATTACAAGAGCGACTGAACACTGGTCCTGCATTAGTTGTGGCCCCGAAGAGTATACTATTGCAATGGGAGAAGGTACACGAGGAGTCTTTTTTTCTTCCTTTAAACTATTATCCCTACAGTTTTCTTTGAATTTTGAGTAGAATTGTAAATATTTGAACAATGTTGACATCTGGATGTTTACACTTGTTACAAATAGGAATTTGGTCGCTGGGCTGAGAGCATGCATGTGGTGGTGTATCAAGGAGAGAAAACATCGAGAAAGTGCATCCAGGCCCATGAATTTTATTCTTTTGCAAAGCAGCCGTTGTTTGATGTTTTGGTTACCAGTTATGAAATGGTGCAACTGGATGCCACCATTCTGAGAAAGTTCAATTGGTCTTCTATTGTCAGTAAGTACCAAAAATTTACTTTTTTTTATTTACTTAATTTTCTGCAAGTCTCTTTATTTAGTACTACTGCATAATCTTCAATTTTCAGTTGATGAGGCACACAAGATAAAAAATCTTTACTGTCAGCTCTTTGGCTGCCTCCTACAGTATACCTCAAAATTTAGGCTGCTTCTCACAGTAAGTAATATTTTAACTCAAGGTCTTTTTGATAATGTTTTCTTTGCATGTAAATTTGCTCACTAGATCTTTTTGCACAATCTCGACTTGGCATGTAAATTTTCTCATTGTGAAAAGTATTACACTTGTATTAGGATTGTACAAATGCCATGTTTCATGCCTACACTTCTGACATCCTTAATATAAAAAAAATCTAATATTCATATAGCAAAAAAGTGATTAGACATTTTTTATGTTAGTTTCGTTGTGTGCATGCAAATATTGGAATATTTTTGTCTCATGTGAATGGATATTCTAAGCATGAAAAAAGCAACATTTAGGACAACATATATACAAACCTCTTGATACCTGTGAAAAATATGATCAAAATGCTATACATCCTCGTGCAGGAGAAAGTGATGTAGATTACATATAACAGTTTCATTTTTTATGTGAGTTCTAGATTTTGTCTCATAGAAGATTTAGAAAAAAGAGGTATATGAATGCACAGCAAACAGAGGCATTTGGATCCTCTACTTGTATAAACAAATAAATCTGCCAATATTTTATTTCAGGGGACGCCTTTGCAAAATTCACTGCTCGAGTTGTTTGCACTGCTTCATTTTATTGACCCAATTGAGTTCCCTGACCCAGAATCTGAATCCAAATCCTTTCGGGGGTTACAAGAAGCTAAAATCTCTCAAATTCATGACCTTTTGAAACCCAGGTCTGTCCCTCTTTTTCTAACTTATCTGCTCAAATATTCAAAACAATGTTATACCTTGTTATTTGTTTAAATTTTTAGATTTTTGGCTGTTAATTTGGTCTTTTTAGATAGTCAATGACGGCTTTCATAACTGAAAAACATTACATTTCTCTTGGCATCTATAGAAATTGTAATTTCCTTGTGTTTTGCTTTTTACTATAGAATGTTGAGAAGGTTGAAATCAAATGTACTAAGGGAAAAACTTCCAATTAAAAAGTGGGTGGAGGTTCCATGTGCACTTGCAGAGTCCCAACGGGAGCTCTATATTGATCTTCTGGAGAAGAATTATGCGAAACTCCACCAGAAAATACAAAGTGGTTGGTTTAAAATTTCAACTTGAAAAAAATTAATTTCAGGTTTTTTGAATTGTTGTTTCCCTTCAATTCATTATTACTCCTGATAAATTGCTTCCTTTTTTTTTTCCCTTACCAGGTAAAAAGATTGCTTTAAATTGGTTGCTGATGTCATTGAAGAAATGTTGTAATCATCCTGTAAGCTTTACACCCCATTAATTACTCTCTATTGAATTAAAACGACAACATAATAATTGACTTTCTTTTGTGCCTTTCTCAGTACCTGTTTCCGGGGCAGGAAGAAAGCCAATCTTCACACAAATTGGCCTTTTCATCCCTTGTTGCTGCCTCTGGGAAGCTCCAGTTGTTAGAAAAGGCAAACTTATAGTACCTTCTCCATTTTTTAATGAATGAGATTGTATTTTGGGGTGGTACAATTAACTGATCTCTTTTCTGTTCAGCTATTACCGAAGTTGAAGGAGAGGGGCAACAGGGTGATAATATTCTCTCAAATGACACAAATGCTTGATATACTCGAAGATTTTCTCTCTTTTCTTGGCTTCTCTTTTTTTAGGTAATTTCCAATGAAATGAAATAGACCACAAAGCTTATTATTATCAATTTTTTCTTTTATTATTCTGATCTATACATGCTTTTGAGTAGGATTGATGGAAAAACTAGCCTATCTACAAGACAGAAAAATGTGAAGGAATATAATAATCCAGAGAGTGACACATTTATATTTCTCATGTCAACTCGTGCTGGTGGCATAGGCATCGACCTGGTATCATATTTTTCGTCTCTGTATCACCATGTTGTACAAGCTTGCAAATGTTTTAGACAAACAACTAGACCAAACAACACCTATAATAAAGGACAAAATAAGAGAAAAGGTAACAATTTGTATGACAGTCTGATGAAGCTAGCTAAAATAAAGTATCTTACTCGAAGAAAATGTATTGACAATTTACACTTAGTTTTCCAAGAAATAAGCTAAAAGCAATCGATTACCTCTAATGCAACATGTTCGACGCTATGATGTCTATATCATATTACTTCTGTTGTTATGATTTTGTCAACTGTTTCATTTTACAGCCTGGAGCTGATAGGGTTATCATATACGGTATGTAATTTCTCTACTTCTGAAGTTCTCAACACATTTGTTTTCCATTTCACAGCCTTCAATTTATTGGTTTGTTTCATTTCAGACCCAGATTTCAACCCATTTATGGACCTCCAGGCCCAGTCGCGGGCCCACCGGATTGGTCAGACCCGGCCTGTGGTCGTATATCAACTCATTACAAAGGGCACTGTTGAAGAAAAAATCCTTTTCAAATCCAAAAAGAAGCTGGCCATAGAAAACATTGTCATGAACCCGTTGAAAAAACCTAGCATAGATGATTTACACTCTGTGTTGCTCCATGGGGCCCAAGCAATTTTAAAACGTAAGGAAATTCAGGCAACCTCAATACACTATGATGAAATAGCAATTGATAATTTACTCAAGCTGGATCCAGTACCCGGCGAGACTTGTGCTCCAGATGAGAATGGGTATCTTGGTAGCATAGAGAGTTTCAAGAATGGGCAGGGTGAGAATGATGAGGTAATTGTGAGCCCGAAGAAGGAAGAATGGAAGGAGATTCTTGGGCCAGTAAAGAAGGCGAGACAAGAAATTGGGGATTTTGGGAGGGGTAAGAGGGTAAAAAGGGTGGTAAAGTACGTCTATGATGGGTCCTCTCCGGAGCGTTCTGGAAGTGCTTCCTCAGATGATGATGCTGTTGTTGGGGATGAGGATGATGAAGATGATGACGATGACGATGGCGATGATGCTAATGATGGTTATGTTGCAGAAGTTTTGCAAGATGAGAGTTGACAAATTTGAAAACTTACTGTTGTTTCCTTTTTGTTAATTTAGGTTAGTAGTTTCTCTGACAATTTTGTTATTTCTGCTAGTTATGTGGCCACTATTGTCAGAAAAAATTGCTGTTTTTGTAAAGATGGAGATCATAGAGATCCATTTTTGTTATATGTAAAATTTAGTAAAACAAATGGTGGGAAGTTATTAATATCAGGGAATCGTAACTAACTAAAGCTAACTGTCTATTTATTATAAATCTAACCAACCATTGTTAAGCACCGAACTACCTGCTGCTAACTAACATTCTTCTACCATCCTCTATTATATACGGTTCTCTAAAGCTTAATTTTTTTTATTGAAGGCCAAATCCAGTACATAAAAAGCTCTATTGACTAGTGCAAAGTTTTTGAGTAATAAAACTGATAGATTTTTTTTCTTTCTATAGCTTCGTTGACATAAATTATACAAACAAGGAGCAAAATATTAGGTTACTTGTTTTTAATGGAAACCATGGTATTATGCCATACTTTAAAAGATGCAACGAGGGACTGGTTGTTTCATGTCATCTCTCAGAGGTCAATGGCATTTATATGTCGCATGTATTATTAATACAACAATGCCTATAGATGTGCTCCAATTGTACAACCTAACACTTCCCTTTTTGTTTTCTTGGATTTTACTTTTAAATTGCCGGCTAATTGGTTCCCCCCCAATTGGGCATTAAGCTTCTAGCGGAAATAAGCTGAAAATGGAATTTCCTGTTGGTAAACTGGTACGGTGGTACCTTACTAGCTTGTTACCATAGCGTGTTACTATATCAACAGATGCATATGACCTGACTGGGTAGTGGTAGGTACAGAGCCTATAATTGCAAATGAACATAATTTTTATTTTATATAAAAGAAAAAAGCTTAAAGGATTGAAATTGTCTCCAACCATCTTGTACTTGGATATATCAAGTTAAGCTCATCAGATATGAAATTGTACAATATAATTGAATAATTAATAAATTATGTAGGAAAAGTATATCACATATTTTGCCTTACAATGGTACTCCAATTAGGGTACATTTCTCTGTCAGTATGAGAAACATTTCGAATACAGGTATGTATATGCTGCAGGGGACTGCTCAAATAAATGTTTATGCAGAGTCTTTTCTGTGGTGGTTACTCTAAGAAGGGAAAATCTGAAGAGGATCAAACGCTATTTGATCAAATGCAGGTACAAAATTTTGTACATTGGAACACACACACACAGCCAATTATCCCAAATAGATTACTGTGAAAGGGCATTAAAGAGATTAGACAAATTTGGCCTGATACAATTGAATATATAACATTATTTAAGATTTCTTAGCCAGTGTGCAAATGGTCTATTAGAATATAAATTTACCTCATTTTCTAATTCATACAACCTTAAAAGCTCAGATGATGAAATCAGACCAAGATAATTTGTAAAGGTAAAAAAGAATGGTTAAAGGTGAAGAAATCATGAACCTTTTCTTATCCTTGGTCAAAGTTGCACAGTAATATGAGAATCAATATCACTACAATCTACCCCCTAGATTTCATAAAAATTTAATTCCATAGATGTCCCTAATTATACAGACCATGATATCTATAGATAATAACACTCCTTTTTTGGCCACCACTAACCTTCGTAGATTCCTTTTTCATATATGCATCATTATAAATAGATCCCAGTAATCTCGAACCTATTTCTAAACAGTACACCTACTAATTGTAATGAAAAAAGGTAGGCACTTTCAATGAGTTCATTTTATCTTTAACAATAGGTTCCATTGAACACATCATTAATTCTTACCCCTAACAAAGCATGACTACATCCTCACAAGTCTTTCATGCTCATACCTTTCTCCCTCTCTGTTTCTCTTCAATAAAGGAGGGATAGTTTGTGTTATTTTTTTTAATCAGTGAGAACTAATTATGGTCACATGGGTGTTTGAGGTACAATAGACATTTCCTATTTTACAGAGATATCACTGAAATTTGAGGTTTTTATAAGGCACATAATTATATGTTTAAAGATTTTCCTTCTACTTGCTTGTGTTGGTTTTCATAGGCCCAGGAGAATGTAGTAGAGAAGGGTTACTGGTAATGAGACAAGCATGCCAAATATCACCCTACAGAAAAAAAAAGAAGAAAAAAAAAGAGAATCTTAGAAAGAATGAAAAGACTAATAATTGTACTATAGATGCTTGGTCTAAAATAGAAGTCTGAATAGTAGAGTTAAATTTGTTTAGGCAAGACAGAAATTAATGGGCTCAATTCTTTAGGAATTCTTAATTCTTTTGGTCACACCTAGGGCCTAGTCTCCAAATAGACCTTTAGTTGTAATGGGTTTTAGTTTACACACACAGAGAGACATGTGTGTTGGGACTAAAGCTTTATTTCATATATGTTAGAATAAGCAAGTGTAGCATATTCCAGACTAACCATGACATGATGGTGGCGAGCATGATATTTTTTTTTCATTGTCAATGCTGTTGTTGTTGATGATGATATTGTAATTATTGTATTTTTGTTGTTGTTATTACTACTCTTGTTATTCTTATTCTAGTAGTCGTTGTTACATATTATTACTGGTATAATCGTTGCACTATATTCTAGTAGTCATTGCGAGTACTAGTACTACTATCCTAGCTAAGAGCAATAAATGTAGTATAGTATGACAAAATCTAAATGGTTATCTCAAGTAAAAATCTATCAATATTTTACTTTTGAATCAGTCTTAGTTTAAAAAAATACGTAATAATGATTCAACATTGTTAACTAATTAGAATATAAAGATCAATAAGATATCATTGTGCTATACTTTCTTAACAAACTGTTTTAACATACGTCGTTCTTTTGCTGATCTTGTTGTCATTGATATATATTGTTGGATGGGATCAGAAATAATTACCCAGTGCTAAGTATATCAGGATGGAGATCATATTCCCTTGCAAATACAAATGGCACTATTCCTTGGGGTAGAGCTGCCTGGGACAAAGAAGAAATTGTCATAAGATGTTAACTAATTAATTTAAGTTTCATGCATCTAGCTCAACTGTTTTGAGTTAAACATATCTTCATTTACTGCTTTACAAAACTTTGTAAACGACTTTTGATTAATGAAATGAGGGCCTTGACCCTGATTTTAACTAAAAAAAAAAACTAATTAATTTTAAGAAAAAAAAATAAACCCTTGCCCATATTGTAATTAATTGAAGTACAGATCCAAATAAACAACATGCCGGTATGTGCTCATCAACACCTATATATGAACAGATAATATACCAAAAATCCAAAACTGTGGTAATTAATTTGAACACTTAGTTGAACTAATATATATTCCAATGAAGCACCACTAATTAATTAATCCAAGTACCTGAACAATGGCGGTGTATAGCTTCACACCCCTCAGTCCAACGGCTAGAGATGCACCTGTCATGATAAGGGGCCCACCTAGGAATTTAATAGCCATAGTCATCACTGCCATCTTGGTCCCACAGGCAATTATCCTTGGCTGAAGCCCCATGAACAAACCTACATGTTGGTCAAAGTTCAGTCACTGTTTGCACATAAAAAGGAACTTCAGAAAAAGGAAACCCTAGCTATCAGGTTCAATTCCCTTTTTCTTTACTTTAAGGTACTTGGATTTTGTACCGGTGGATTATAACTTAATTTCTCAGGCTTAATTGAGACTTGTACGTTGATTTTTCCCTAAAGAAATACCAACAATATTTAACCCTTTTTAGGAATGGTAATGCTAAGCAATTCTAATGGGATGATGGCATGTTAATCCTTGAAATGTGCCATGTTTGACCTTTGAATGGTTCACCTAGCTAGGCAATTTTTATAAGGAAAAATATTAGAATATATATAAACCTAAGCTAAACATTGCCATTCCGAGTCCAGCATCTGCTATAAGTTTTACTGAATTCTTCACAATGTCAGGCATACTTATTCCCCATCTGGCAAAAAAGACAATCATGAATAAGCTAATTAGAAATTAATATGATAAATTAATACACCAAGTATTTAATTAATATATCATAATTTAATTGTAGGCATGCTATGAACGCTCTTATATATGCTGTTATGCACATGCTTATATATGGTTCCGGTGGGCTCAATTTTTGATAATTTTCTTTACTTAATTTTGTGTACTTTAAGTAGTACATGTACATGTGCTGGTACTGGTTTAAGGTAAAATGCACCTTAATTACTGCAACCTTAAAGACAAGTGCATGCATAACATAGAAAGAAAATTGTGGATGATAATTAAGTTAATAATTAACCTGAATGATATTAATGACCAAAGAAGACCAATTATGGTAGAATAAGTATTAGGGTTTCGAGAGAGCTTTCGGCCAACTACTACGAGTATTAGTCTTAACATGACAAGTGCATGAGGCATCTCTTGCACATCTCTCTCTTCCTCATAGTCTTTATCCTTTAAAAACCTCGACGTGCTTCTGAAACTCAGTTCTTTCTCCCCTAAAATTATCAATCCGAGAAACAATTACTAAGTGAAATTAAGTGCCATGTTCATCCTTATCTACTGTATTAATTTATTTAGCTACAAAAAACAAACAAGTATAAGCTTGGTTCTTATTGGAATATTTTTTTAATTATTTATGTATTTTTGAGTGAAATAAAGACCTTAGGAATTTTTTGCAGATATATTGATGCAGATATAATTATAAGTTGAAAATTTACAATGCGGAAAAGTTCTGGTAAAGAAGGGACGTTAACGTTGCAATTACTTTGTGCATGCAACTTTTTTTTCTTTTCTTATTAATTTAATAAATCAATAGTTTTATTTTTTAAATAATTATAGGCGTAGAGGACTCTGAATCTCTGATGGTAAGACAAAAGCAGCTTCCCCGGAGATTCTCTGTTACATTGGAAAATAAATCTGCTGTGATTCTCGGGAATCGCAGGATCCTGCGATCCCAAATCTCAGCTGTTGGTTTTTTTCGTGATGCGTGTATGAAAATTTACTTTTCCAAAGTGTTTTCGAGATCCGCGCACAGAAAAATTTGAACCGTTGATTCGGAATCGCAGGATCCTGCGATCCTACCCAGGATCGCAGCAGATTCGGACTCCTCTAGCTATGGTCCTTCTAGGTAGGTATCTCCTGTTAAAGTATAAAGCAGCCCAACTAGCAAGCACCACTGCACCAGCACTAATCCCAGTATTTGGTGCAAAGTACCAGATATGGGTCTTGCATTTGTTTTTACTTTTTAAGCAAGCCGGTATACTGTAACTCTGTAAGGATACTTAATTTGTGGCAAATCCATTCAAAATTGCTAGTCGACTAACTGGATTGGGATGTGTTGACCAGTGTTGTAAATAACGGTATGCGCTTGTCGGATGGACGGAGTATCGCCAAGTGATTAATCGGTATGCGGCCGATTAATCATTTTCATTAAAATTATGTGTATATCATTTTAATTAAAATTCAAAAGTATCACTTTCTAGTCCACTACTGACATCTAGGGTGTCATCCTAAAATTAAAAGACGCAACCAACCCAACAAGTGATTATTAAAATGAGAGGTATTGCTAATTGTAGCTCATGAAATTTTGTCTCTCTTGTCCAGTACAAAATTCACTCTTTTCACTTTAAAATTTGTACTCATTGAATGTACAGGATTTATCTTTTTAGTTAGCATTTAAAAAATATATACAAATACAAAATTGGCATGACATTGAAAAAATATTCCAAGACTGCTTCTATGCAACACTCACAAGATGTTTGGGCACTGTTTTTTAATTTTACTGTGAATTAATTTCTTTCTTGGATTTAGCTCTTTTAAGGGTATGCATAAAACATTGGAATTTTTTTTTTTTTTCCAAATGCTAACTAAAAAAAAATCGGTTCTTCTATACTATACAAAATTAATGTTACAGAAACAATCCCTGCAAAAGAACGCTGTTCTGGCCCCTGTATAGCTACAGAAAAAACTAAAGAAATAAAGAGAAAGAAAAACAAAGAGAACAGCACTAGTGTACTTACCTCCAACATCCTTGCCACCTTGTCCCTCTCTATCACTCTCACAGTTTTCCCATACAACTTTAACTCCGGCTGCAGCTGCCGGAGATGGTGGTCCCACCAGCACCATCTGACTAACGCCATCCGATCGGCCCCACATTGTCCCACCAATATCTCCCTCGGTAAAATTTGATGCCCGCGGTGTAGGCTGTACTGAATATATCTCAACCCCAGAAATATTTGATATCCGTGGCGTCATCCCTTCCAACGTTATATCATATAATTAGAAAACTTCTTAATATCTATTTATATATAAGTATGGGGCGTCTATGTAATATGCATACCGCGGGAGGATGATGTCAGCCCTGAACTGCATGCTGATGTTGAGGTTGACTTTCGGAGACGCACATGGACCCGGCCATTCGGGTCGGTTTCAGATTCGGCATAGATTGGGTTGCACCCATCTAGCGAGATGATGTCGCTGTCAACATGGATTGTTGTGATTTGTGCTGCGGTGGCTCCTGGGAATTGTTCGCGGATTAGTAACGTGGCTGCCCGGTACTCGAATAAAAACAGTAGTAGCGTGTACCTACATTGTTCAAATTTGAGTATAAGTATTATGAAAAAAGAAATTCAACATACTTAATTATATGTCAAAGAAGTTTCATGCTAATTAAGTGCCTCTATACTTGGAACATAGATGTATCCTTAGCAAAATTATGATTATAGTTTTGGGAAATCAGCCGAATGATTGTGCCAATTAGAAATCAATGAGTTTACTTACGCAGATGGTATCTAAATACAACAGTATAAGAAATGTGCCAAATATATATGTAATATTCTTTCAAAATGCATGCTATATTATAATTAATTACCAGACAATGCATTGGAGAACAACCAGTTGTACCATGAGCCCCTCAGTGAACTCTCCATACATGGCATGAATAAGAGGTATCCCCATAACAAGTGTATTAGGCAATGTAGCAACAGAAAATATAGTAATCACCCAATCAAGTCTCGTATTACCATAGCTCCGAAAAAATGACCCAAATACTGATAACATAAAAAGGACTAGAACTTTTGATAATGTGTCGGCGAGTATGAATCGGAAGTCCATGCGAAACGGGTCATTCTGAGATATGAAGTGGAAGGATAGAACTGGAACAGCAAAAGCAGAGACAAACCGGCTGATACCGGTACATTGTACCAGCGTGAAGAGTTTCCATTTCTTGACAGAAAAGTAGGCGGCTAGCATGGCAAAATAAAGAGGAGTGGTGGCACATAGTACTGTGTATAGGTCTTCAAGGGTGATCATATTTTTTTTTTGTGCTGGCGCGTTTGAATTTGCGCTAGTATTATGTTTTGGTATTTGGGGAGGTTTACATGTATATATTATAGGCTAGTTTGAGTGAGGCTGGCGTCTAACCAACTATGGCATTCTAACATATGGCAATTTATGGTGCGGGTAGCGGGTTGTATACTATATACAAATGTGTGCGTGTGTCGTTTAATTGTAGTAGCAGAGAAAATGCTTACCAGAGGAAGGTCACCTTTGCAAAATAGTTTGTTAAGATAATTACAAAGCGCAAGTTGTTTTATCTGTCGTGATTACGTAACCTAAAATTTGTTCTTTTGCATCTAAATTTTCCTGTCTTCCTTAGATTTACGGAAACGGTCGCCATAGGCACAGGCCCACAATTGCCCAAAATCATTGCTTCAAAGGACAAACAGGCAAACAGCAATTGCCCCTCGTCAAGGACTAAATTTTATGATCCTGTTCACGAGAGAGCTCAGATCCACCCGACATTTTTAAAAATACCCAAAGTTAATTAAGATTAATAAAAATGCCCGCACTCTCAAACTTTTATTAAAAATATCCAAACCGGCCATTTAATGGCCGGTCCCCATTTTAATTCGTTTATATATAGGCAGCCACACCAATCCGATTTTCTCACAATTCATTCTCTCAAATTTTATACTATCTCTCATCGGTTGAGCCATTTCTTCCAGATTTCTCATTTTCTTCTCAGATTTGCAAGTGAGTCCCTCTAATTTATTAGAATTTATTTTTTAGTGCAAAATGGTTGTATAATGTTAGAATTTGTTAGTAATTACCAAATTAGAATAATTAGTTGTAATTAGAGAGTAATTAGTGTAATTAGCCAAATTTAGAGTTTATGGTTTATGATTTAGGGCAATTTATTGTAATTTAGTATAATTAGCATTGGTGACCGTATTTTAGCGTATTTTATGATGTTTTACCATAATTAGGACAATTAAGCCTAATTTCTGGAAATTTAGCATAATTAGGACAATTAAGTCTATGTTGGCATATTTAGTATATTTTAGCGTAATAAGTATAGTTTTGCGTAAATAAAGCCTATTTTACCATAATTAAGGACATTTTGGCATATTTTACCGTCATTAAGCCTATTTTATCCGTTTTTAGCGTAATCAAGCCTATTTTAGCTGTTTTTAAGGTCATTAAGCCTATTTTAGCCGTTTTTAGCGTAATTAAGCATATTTTGGCATATTTTAGCGTAATTAAGCCTATTTTAGCCGTTTTTAGCGTAATTAAACCTACTTTAGCCGTTTTTAGCGTAATTAAGCCTACTTTAGCCGTTTTTAGCGTATTAAGCCAACTTTAGCTGTTTTTTGCGTAATTAAGCCTACTTTAGCTGTTTTTACCGTCATTAAGCCTATTTTAACCCTTTTTAGCGTATTTAAGCCTATTTTGGCATATTTTAGCGTAATTAAGCCGTTTTTAGCCTTTTTAGCGTAATTAAGCCTACTTATCCATTTTTTGCGTAATTAAGCCTATTTTAGCTGTTTTTACCGTCATTATGCCTATTTTAACCGTTTTTAGCGTAATTAAGCCTATTTTGACATATTTTAGCGTAACTAAGCCTATTTAGCCGTTTTTAGCGTAATTAAGCCTATTTTAGCCGTTTTTAGCGTAATTAAGTCTACTTTATCTGTTTTTAGCGTAATTAAGCCTATTTTAGCTATTTTTTTGCATTACTTACTGAAATTAGGAATTACGGTTTACTTAGCGTTGATTAACAAAATTTTATTACTTAAATTAGGATGGTTAGAGGACAGCCTAGGCTTCGTCCACTATCACCTATAGTTGATGAGCCGATCGGGACTAGCAGCATAGAGCATTTCAGTCATCTTCTGTGGGTGCCCCACTGCGATCACCGAGTCTCACTGGCTTCTCGTGAGGTATGTTTTTTTTTCAAATTTTCTTGAGTTTAAATGTTGATGTGTTAACACCATGTGGATTAAATTTGTCAATGTAGGACAAGTCTCTTTTAGATGTGAAGCTGCGGTGCGTTCACTTGCAGTTCTATCGGTCGATGGACCGGTACCTCATCAATCTGGGCCTCTACCAGATGGTGGACATCTTGCGGATTGGGAGTGGCATCATCAACGCGTCTCTCATCGCAGGTTTGGTTGAGAGATGGTTGAGACATGTCGTTCGGAGAGATGACAGTGACTCTCCAGGATGCAAATTCTCTCTGGGGGTTGGCTATCAATGGCACCCCCGTCGGTGGCATATCTGACAGCACGATGTTTGCTTCTCAGATCGAGGTGCTTTTGGGAGCTGATCCTCACTCTCTCATTGAGAAGAGTGAAACATCAAAATTCCACTTAAGGATGAAGAAGTTGCGGCAACACTTCAGCGTGGGTCTGACAGCAGAGTCCACCGATGGGGAGATTCAGAGGTAAAAACTACAAATTGTTCGTATTATTTTATTTATTGAATTCCCATTTGTTGTTGATCTTATAATTTCATGTTTGTTACTGCATATATACACGAGGCTACGTGATGGACCTATTTGGTTCCGTCATGTTTGCTGATGCTTCAGGTGACTGCATGCCGATGATGTATATCCCGCTGCTGGCAGACCTGGAGCATGCATCGCCGTATAACTAGGGTGCGGCCGTCCTAGCCCACATGTACTCCCACCTATGCCGTAGTTGTATGGTAAGTCTCCAACTATTTTCTTACTTAACTATTTAATCAATCAATCCGAATGACCTCACATCTAAAATTCTTAAAAATGCAGCCCGATAAGAAGCAGGTGTATGGGCCAACATTGTTGCTTTAGCACTGGTTGTGGTCACGGCTACCGGTGGGCAGGCCTATCCCGAATGCGAAGCTGGATTGGGGAGAGCCCGATGATGTCTATTGTCCGACATACGCCAAGAAGTTGCAGGATACTCACCACTACCGGGATCAGGGCCACGGTTATACATTGGGTATCAGGCCAGTTCGGTCACAGCTGAAAAATTTGACGGCAGAGCATGTGGAGTACACACAGTACGCCGAGCTGTATAAGGAGGGGAAGCTACCGGCGAGATGTTTCCAGTATCAGGATATGTGGTACTACAGGGCCACTCGTACATTTCTGGGTAGTGGAGCACCACAATCCGGATCGTGTACTCCGCCAACTTGGACATTCGCCTTTCATTCCCGCAGAGCCATTTTTGCCGAGGTCCACCATCGTAGACCTACACAAGTAAGTCGTATCTCTTTTCTACTATTCTTATTTACTTGATTTATTTTTATTGCATCTAACGTGTTTATTACAGGTTGAGCCACGTATCGCGTACGGAGAGCGACTGGAGCCAGCACCACGAGTTCCATTACAGTACAGCGGCAGAGTCGCAACACCTCGACTTCTATGTACTCCCGAATGAGCTACTGCAGACACCGGGGGATCCCCTACTGAGGTATGAGGCTTGGTACTTGCGGGTGTGCATGGCGAGCGTATATCTGGAGGGCGATTATAGTGCCCACTTATGCGACAGGCTCGAAGACGACGACGGTTACAAGCCCAATGGTAGGAAATGGGCTCGCCAGGTAATGCACATAAAACTCTATGTTTTTTTTTCTTAACTGATTACTTCATCAATGTTTAATCTAACAAATTACTTTTTCAGCTGTTGGCATCGATCAAAGGCGCCGCGCATGAGATCAAAATGTTAGGAAAGAAGAACTGGAGGCGTCTTGGGTTCAGCTACATCGAGAAGAGTGCCACTTTCATTGAGGATTCTGGGCACAGTGGGCAGCTCATCGGCATGCTGCGGGACGCCAGAGAGAACATCAATTGGCGTGAGATAGATGCGTCCGAGTTCGATAAGAGCCCGATTCTGCTGCGAGACATGCCATCTCCCCCCGAGACGGTTCTAGAGTGGGACTACCATCGCTGGGTATTGTCCACGAAGGGATGGCACGCATTCTACTCCCATGCACATTCGGTTCAGCCTCCAGTATGTTTTATTTAATTAGCTGTCTGGGTTAGTGCGAATTTCTTCGTTAAGTTCTAATTCACTAAATTATGTGTGTGATTGCAGGGTCCATCAAAGATACCGGAGATGCCACGTATGTCGGAGACTGATCTAGAGCTTAGTGTGAGTTTGGACGAGCTCGGGGTTTTTGACTATGGGATGTCGGCGATGTGTTGGGTTGAACTTGCCGCTAAATTCTGTTTTACTTAGAATTTACCGCTAAATTCTGTTTAGACTTATGGTGCGGAAAGAACGCAAAATAAATTTTTTTACTTCTACCATAAACCATAGAATCTACTCCTTGATTGATTTCTAAATATGAATTTATTTAACACTTAAATAAATTAAATAACGATTGTACCTTTTTCCAAATTCGAATTGGAATGTAGTTGTCTCTGATTCAGAGCACCAGAAATCTAGTGCCTCTATCAGTATCCACCAGGAACTACCAGAGAGTTGGTATTTCTTTTGCCAGAAATACTATACTAACGGTATTCGAAAAAGTCACGGTTTACGGTAAATCACTATTCACCGTAAGAACGATAATTTATGCAAAAACACTATTCACAAGTATAACTATTTTATTCTCGCAAGAATATATATTTATGGATTACCGAATTTTCTGTAAATCACTATTTGGGAGAAAATTAAAGTACGAATCGAATCGAATTCTGATTCGAACTTGGATCAGATTTCTACTCTTTTCTCTCCACCCCTCCACCCTTTATATAGGGTATGTAGGTCGGTTCAAAACAGCAAATTACCATTTCAAATTCACTTTTGGGTGAATTTACCAAATTGCCCTTGGCCTAAATTGAATTGATTTAATTTGGACTTTTAATTAAATTCTAAATTTAATTTAGGCCCAAATTCCAAATAGGCTTTTGGCCCAAAATATTAATTCATAATTAATATTTTAATCCATATAATATATGTATGTGTGTGTGTATATATATATAGGGATGGGCTATGGTGAGCTATAGAGTAAAACAAGTCTGTACTTCACACCATATTTCCATTTTGAAAATCTAAACAACCGATCCGAACCGCTCAACATGATCTCCATATTGAAATGTGCTTGGAGACCAAATTTTACAATTTTTGGAATTTTTTTACTATTTATTAAGCCACTTTGAAAATCGCTGATTTGGGTGAACAGTAGCAAAACAGTAAAAAAATCTGGACCAATGGATCAACGATTTTCAAAGTGGCTTAATAAATAGTAAAAAAAATCCAAAAAATGTAAAATTTGGTCTGCAAGCACATTTCAATATGGAGATCATGTTGAACGGTTCGGATCGGTTTTATTGGATTTTCAAAATGGAAATAATGAGGCGTGGAGTAAAAACTTGTTTTACTCTATAGCTCACCATAGCCCAATATGTGTGTGTGTGTGTATTTAATCATTCTGAATAATTATATTTTTTGCGATTGTGATAAATTTATACGACGTGTCATACACGTTTAAATTTAATATGGTTTAAGCTTGTCATCTTCATGACATTTATTTTATTATTAATTATAACGCTTTATAATTAATCATAAAATTTCTCTGATTACTTTCCTATTGGTGTGACTCGATAGGATCTGTGTTATGTTGGCAATATAATTAAAACTCCTTTTAATTTTATAAATCATAAGCGGCATCTGGCAGAATACATTATGACTACCCAATTGACACAGATAATCTTGTACAGTACAATATCACGATCCAGTAAACAATTTACTCGTATTAAGTCTTTTGTCTCATAGTATCATATTAGTTCCAAGGTAGGTATGTGTCATCCTTGCAAACTTAATCTTTTCTCGATCTTAAGTAGTTTTATCAAATATGATTAACTCTTTAATCATACCACGCGCTGATAATTCTACTTCATCAAGAGGCCTAGTGATACTATCACTCGTATTAAAATACGAGGGACAATAGTAGTCTTGGTGAACATCTCCCCTCCGCATAAGTTATGCATATTGAAATGTTATCATTATAGCTATTTTTACGGATAGCGTTAAACAATACTCACGAATACACACTTCCTATGTAGGAAAGACAAATACCTCATACTTTAGAACTTAAAACTGAATGAAGACATTAATGACACGAACACAAACCATTTAATGTTTCATTTAGGGTTTGTCTATAGTTTGTAAAACTTAACCATCATTATCCACACACTAACCTTTAAACGGTCAATTAGTGTTCCTTGCTAATTACCACGGTTAGAGATTATCAAGAGTATTTATCATCTATATTATGAAGTTTTACAATTTCAAGTCATGAACTCGAAATGATTCATAAATTCGATAAATCTCAAGGAACAAAATGATTAATCATCCATTACATGAACAAAATATATAGAATACAATTATCCTATGATTGATTTCGAGATTATTACACTAACACGATGGCCCATGATGGAGAGGCCAGTGGTAGCGGGGCTCAACATCAGCCTGACTTTGGGACTGATTTGGCTGCATCTATCTTCGGTACACCCCTGCCGGTCTCTAGGAGTGAGTCTGCCTGGGATACTGCCTAGCAGATGTATAGAGAGGCTGACGCTCGTGTGGAGACACCGAGAGATAGAGCCTGGACGTAGCGAGCGAATGCCGGAGTACCAGCTAAGCGATGGTCCCCTTCTCCGTTCCAGCGGCGCTGATTTTTTTATTGTTTTATGGTTTTGTTGTTTTACTGTTTTATGTTTAGTATTTTATTATTTATTGTTCTATGTTTCATGTTTTATTATTTTATTGTTCTATGTTTCGTTGTTATATGTTTCGTTGTTCTAACTTACACAAAATAATAAGTACGCTAAAATATACTAAATCGAAATACTTACGCAAAATACTAAGTATGCTAAAATATACTAAACCGAAAATACTTACGCAAAATACTAAAGTAAAAAAAAGACCACAGACTTAGCCCTAGACATTCTGATTTTTTATGAGACCTCTTGCAGACCATGCTTATAAAGTATATTTTTTTAGTGTTTTCATTTATTCTTTTGTTTTGATTGGACTAAAGTAAAATAAAGTTGGAACGCAGTATTTACATTTTTTTTATTAAATATACCTAAACCGGCCATTCAATGGACGGTCCCTATTTAAAAGGGAAACCGGCCATTAAATGGCCGGTCCCCTGATTTAGACCCTATAAATACCCATCTTTCTGTCTCTCCCCCTCACAATTACCTCAAATCAGTATAATTAGAAGGGAGAAAGGGACAGAGAGAAAGAGAAGGCGATTTTATTGGCGAAAAAGGCGATATTTGAAGGGGCCAAAGGTATGAACAATAGAAAGCGTGGTGGGTCGTCTAATCATGGCCTAGCGAGAGGAGCGTCAAGTGATCGAGGTAAAAGGAAAGAGATTGAGGTAAAAACCGAGATAAAGTCAACTAGGGATCGAGGTACAAATAAGGGAGAAAAGAAATGTAAATATTGCGTTCCGGGGTGTAAGGGACATATTACCTCATTGCCGGTTTCGAACGATGACTTTGTCGAAAACCCCTTACGGCTATTTTTCAAAAAAGAAGAAGATTGATCCAGAGCCTCCAGCATCGGACGATGAGTTCGTTCCATGTACATATGCTGGTAAAGTTGCCACTCCGTCTGATATGACTGGTCCAGATCCGGCAGAATTCGATGATGACTTTGTTTCATATACTTTCAAGGTTCGTTTTAAGAAGTAGAAGTAATTATATTTTTTCTAGCTTGTAGTCCATTTTAGTATAATTTGTAGGCTCTCGTGACTTTAAAAAAAAAAATATGGGGACCGGCCATTTAATGGCCGGTTTCCTTTTAAATCGGGACCTGCCATTAAATGGCCGGTTTGGATATTTTTAATAAAAATTTGAGGGTGCAGGCATTTTTATTAATTTGTAATTAACTTAGGATATTTTTAAAAATGTCAGCAGATCCACTGCAATCAATGCCTGACCATCTAAATTAAAATCTGAGTTGACCGTTTTATTTATTTATTTATTTATTTTTGGGTAAAATGGAAGCCAAATTTTGGGAGACGAATATACTTCATGCTTACTCAATGGGTACTAATAATAATAAATTCAATGTTTCAATTGCTCTAACGAGGCAATAAAAGTTCCGCAACTAATATCTAATATCTGATATGACGAAGTTCTTATATATCTTATCAAATATATTTATATTTATAACAAATGCCGTCAGCCCGTCAGCAGGATATTATAGATAATTTCTATATGCACATTTCAACTTTATTTGTAAAAATACACCAATATAGATAATTTCAGGATATTATTTTATCAACTTATTAATTAAAATACAAATAAATTGCAAAAATAATAATATTTTATGTATATCTAGAGAAAATAATACATATAACTTAAATTTTGATATTTGCATTTAAAAATTTTTGTTACTAGAAAATGAAAAAGAAAAGACATGTTGAACAGAGGAATATACAAAAAAAAAATGAAGGCATTTAAATGATTCTAATATTTATAACTAATGTAATTATATAAACTTGTATTATGCATTTTTTTTACAATTTTAAATATTTTAGCTCTAGCATTAGCATATGATACGATTGAAATTATTTATAATAATAAATATAAATCTGCATTTGTATTCTCAAATTTTTATTACTATAAATTTATATATAAATTTCGTAAAACTTTAATATTTTGCCGTTATAATTATATCCTATCTAAATTCTAGATTCGATTGCCCCACTTAAAACCTTATATAATTATAGGAAAATTCTTCTATGGACATAAGGACCTATTTGTAAAATGAACATATTTTCATTTTCAAAGGTCAAACAGTCGATCCGACCGTTCAACATTATCTCCATATTAAAATGTACTTGGAGGTCAAATTTTACATTTTTTTGAATTTTTTTACTATTTATTAAGTATTTTACAAAATTCAATGGTCTGAATTTGACTAGTTTTTGTAAAGTACTTAATAAATAGTAAAAAAATTCAAAAAAATGTAAAATTTGACCTCCAAGTACATTTTAATATGGAGAGAATGTTGAACGGTCGGATCGACTGTTTGAGCTTTAAAAATAAAAATATGTTCATTTTACAAATAGGTCCTTATGTCCACTGAAGCAAATGCCTTTGGCCATGTTTGGTTGTGGAGTAAGAGGTGGAGTAAACCCCTTACTCCACACTTAGGTAGCCAAACGAGAAGTAAAAGAAGAGGAGTAAGGTGGAGTAAGCGGTGAGTTAATCCGGAGTAAGTTACTCCACCATTTCAGGTGGATTAACTTACTCCACACTTACTCCACCTGTAGGGCCCACTATCATAGGAAGAGGCTCAGTTTCCAACACTTTACTCCTCTAGGCGGATTAATTTAAGCTATGAGTTATACTACCAAACAAGGTGTAAAATATGTGGAGTAAGATAGAGTAAGTCATTTAATCCTCATTAACTTTACTCCACAACCAAACATGACCTATGTCCACAGAAGCATTCCTCGTAATTATATTCCAAAAGCTTGAAGCCTTGAATACATACTGTGTCCAGTCACCAGTGCGGGACCCATTTAGTTGACTAGACAGGTGATAAGAGGAGCGCATAGGCGTTCTGGGTAAGCGTGCCGCTGACCAGAGACCAGTATCTTCACCTTTTGACTTAAAAAAGTGTTACATCTCCAGTGATATTGCAACTGTAAACGTCCTTTGCTTTCTAAAGTCTGAACTCTAAACAAAAGCAAAGCAGGAGAAGAGCAGAACTGATGAGTCCGTATCCTCTCCATGAACTCAAACTTTCAGTTAATTCATCTTGACCGTCCGATCAGTCCAAGATAGAATGTACGGAGTTCTTTCAATATCCGTGCCAACACAGATCGGACGGTCTGAATTTATTCTGAATTACCTCAAAGTTTTGAGTTAATGCAAATGATACAAAATCAAAACTTATTGTAAATTTGGAACAAATGTAATTCGCTGGCATGAATCATGCAAAAAAAAAAATAAAAATAATAAACGTCCTTTGCTAAGTAAGGATTTGGGAACGCGTTAATTCTGAGTTTCTGACGAATTATTCTGTTTCTGTTGCCTCGGAGGTGGAGGATCCGAGGATATGGAATGATAGATGCATTTTGGAGTCCTGTCGATGTCGTATAGGCTAATAGGCTAATAGGCCATAGCCCACATATTATGTATATATATAGTACTGGACTTTTGTTTTACTTGTGGAGACCATTTGTGTACTGTGCCTATCCCGCTGCTTACCAATGCTCAATGCAGATGCAGCCCCACTGATCTGATGGAGATTTCCCCTTTTAACGGTCGGATGTTTCCTTCTATTACCATGTCCGTATTCTCAACTCGCTTTCACACTCACATAGCTCCTCTGCGATCCTCATTTCTTCTTGAAAATATTAAATTGAATTCAACAGTTGAGATCACATCTCTGGATGCTATTATATTTAGACCAATATTCTAAAAGTGTTTAAGTTCGAATTTCAATTTATATACTTATTATTTTCAAATCGGATAGGTAGGTATCCATAATTTCTTTGTAAATTATCAGATCCCGTCCGAATCCGGAACTGATAAATGTTACAAGTATTCGAGAAACCTTTTATTCTTAAACATAATTATGATATTTTGAACTTCTCACATAATGTATTATTATAACATAATATAAAATTGCTCCAAAATTTCTCAACAACCAAATCCGCCTCCTGAGCGAGAGCAGCAAGCACATTGAAAGAAAGCCAAGAGAGGAGAAAGAAGTTCCCGGCAAGAGGAGAAAGGCGAATGGGAAAAACTACTTCTCTCGTGCTTTTGTTCTCTCATTCTCCTCTTCTTCGGCGAGACGACAACAAGGGGAAAAAAAAAGGATGGAGACTAACGGAGGCGAATGAGTTAACAGGGAGTTTATTTTAAATTTCGTTTGGTCCATCACCAGGGTATAAACAGGTCAGATATTATCTGACTTATCCGAATTCGTATCCGAAAATTAGATATATATATTCAATATCCGAATATCTGTGTGGATACGGATACATATACAGATATAGTTTTAAATTTTAATTATCTGTATCCGAGTAGTAGATATATATCATATAGTTTAATATATATTATGAAAAAATTTATATAATTCACTATTATAAAAAGCGGATATATGTATCTGTATCTGTTTAATATCTGATTTGTATCCGTATTGTTAGTGTAATAATCTAGAAGTCAATAATACGATAAAATTATCATAAAGCTTTGTTCATGAATTGAGTGATTAATAAACTGTCATTTTGTTACCTTGAATATTATTGCATTTATGAATCATTCTTTTTTCTGACTAGAGTCATTAACTGGAATTGTGAAACTTCATAATATAGATGATATATATTCTTAAAAAGTCTCTAACCAAGGTAATTAGCAGGAACACTAATTTACCGTTACAAGGTTAGTATGTGGATTAAAAGATGGTTATGTTTTACAAACCATTTGACAAGAGATGTCATTTTAATCACATAGATACATGTTCCAGGAACATGGTATTTGACATACCCCGAATGAAACATTAAATGGAATTGTGTTCGTGTCAATAATGTTTTCATTCAGTGTTAAGTTCTAAAGTATGAGGTATTCATCTTTCCTACTAAGAAATGTATATGTGTGATTGTTACCTAACGCTGTCGGTAAAACGCAGTTATAACGGTAGCTCTTCGGTATGCATAGCTTAGCTGAGGTAGTGATGGTTTACCAAAAGTACTATTGTCCCTCGTATCTCTATACGAGTTATAGTATCACTGGGCCCCTTGATAGAATAAGATTATCTGCATGCGGTATAATTACAAGAGTAATTATATTTGGTAATCTATTCAAGATCAAGAAAAGATCAAGTTTGCAAGGATGACACACGCCTACCTTGAAACTAATATGATAACTATGAGACAAAAGAATTAACACGAGTAAATAGTTTACTGGATCATGGTATTGTACAGTACAACATCATCTGTGTAATTGGATGGTCATAGTGCAGATGTCAGATACCTCATATGATTATAGAAGTTAGAACAGTTCTAATTCTATTTACCAACATAACACAGATCCTATAGGGTCACACCAATAGGAAAGTAATCAGAGAAATTTTATGATTAATTATAAAGTGTTATAATTAAGAATAAAATATATGTCATGGAGATGACATGCTTAAACCGAATTAAATTTATAAACGTGTATGACACGTCGTATAAATTTATCGCAAACGCAAGAAATATAATTATTCAGAATAATTGTATATATATATTATATGGATTAAAATATTAATTATGAATTAATATTTTGGACCAAAAAGTCCAATTTGAATTTAGGCCTTAATTAAATTTAGAATTTAATTAAAAGCCTAAATTAAATTAAATGAAAAAAAGTTTAATTAAATATATTAAAAAAATGGCCAAATTCAATTTCGTTTTTGCATCTCTAAACCGCCATATAAATGGCATTTTTGTGAATATGCAAACCGCCATATATTTCTATATAATGGCATGAAATGAGAGAAAGATTAGAAATCCATTCCAAGTCCAAATCAAAGTACGAATCAGAATCCGATTCGATTCGTATCTAATTTTCTCTTCCAAATAGTGATTTGCAGAAAATATGATTATCCATATATATATTCTTGCGAGAATAAAAGTTATTCTTGTGAATAGTGCTTTATCAGAAATTTTGTACTTTCGGTGAATAGTGATTTACCGAAAACCGCGACTTTTCTAATACCGTTGGTATAGTATTTCTGGTAAAAGAAATTACAACTCTCTGGTAGTTCCTGGTGGATAACCAATAGAGGTATCAGACGTCTGATACTCCGAAGCGAATCATTTCTCAGGTGTAGCTTTTCACGCTCGGTCTGCTTTTCAACTGAGATTTGGAAACAAGGTATAAACATGTTATATTAATCTATTTAATTGGTAAGTAGATTAAAGTTTTAGAAATCAATCAAAAGAGTAGATCTATAAACTGATTAAAATACAAGTAAATACGATTTTACTACTTTGGGTCTATACAGGATTAATCTGGTATGTTTTATCTTTTCATTCAAGCTGCGTACTTCTTTTTATTCTTTTGAAATTTCGGCAGCATTTCGGCCTCAATTTTACTATTTCAAATATTATTTTTCATGTCTAATCAAAAGAGAGTTTTGATAACATTTATGTCTCGTTCGCACTCATGGTTAGCATGATTATGACATCCTACGCGCACTGAGTGTTTCAGATCCTTTTTTTTGTTGGCGCTCTACTCCACCGAGTGTTTCGAGCCCATTTAATCACCCTACGGGCACCCTACACGCACTAAGTGCTTCGAGTCCGATAGTAGCGAGTGTTTGTGTAAATTTACCCAACCGGCACCCTGCGCGCACCGAGTGCTTCGGACTCGGAAGTGGCTGTGAGGTGTTTCACATATCTTTGTGATTTTTTTTATTAGAATATTTTTATGAAATCCAGAAGAAAGGAAAAAAATAGATAAGATAATAAGAGAAAGAAAAGAAATATTCATTTCTACGGCAATGCCAACATCATTCTCTTTTATTTTACCTTACTCGTCAGGGAAATTTGAAGTATATTCATTTCTCTCCTTCTCACTATTTTTAATTTGAGTATAATTTTGGCTTCTCTGTCTCTCGGTCTCTCCGTCTCAGTGTCTCTGTGTTCTCTTCTGTCTATTCCCCTCCTCGTCTGATTGTTGAGTTCTCTTCTTAAAGCGTGAGCAAGTGCACTCGCTGCCCAAAATCATGCCCCATTATTCTTAATTAAATCAGCCAACCCAGCAGCTTTTAATCGAAGATATTGCTGTATCAATGTTACGACGGTGTATCTTTTCTCAAAAGATATCGGTGTTGACCCGTTGTGCTCCTCGTTATTTGCTTCAGTTTCTTTTTTGTGTTAACGGTTTTAAATGCGTGTAAGCATTGTTACAATCAGTGAGGGACACCATTAATTGAAGCGCGGATCCGGTCATCAAATTTTATGAATGATTCGAGCAGAATATATCGCTAAAGGTCATCAATTTATTTTATTGTCGGTGATAGGCACCGTTAAGGTCATTAATCAGATTTAATACCAGAGCGGTTTCAGCCGATGAAAGTCCACACTGATGATCGGTTATTAAGTGTCACCGTAACGTAGATTAACATAATCTTGTCACTGTTTTTAATGATGTTGTATCTTTTCATTGATGAGCTAAGAAAGCAGCTCAAATCAAATTATGAGGTGGCCCATGATGCATGAAAGGCTTATGATCTATACTCAAAAATATTATCCGGAGCCCTTTATTAGAAACTGGATTATCACAACATAAGAAAACTTTGACCCAGTAAAGAAATTGGATTTGCAAACTTTGATCCAGCAGCGACTCATTTCTCTGTTTTTTTTATAATTATTTATTATATGTGTGTGTGTGTGTGTGTATAGAGTAGGGCTATTGTACTTCGCGAAGTAAAATGATGTTTTATTTCACGCTCATACTCCCATTTCAAAATCCAAATCGTCGATCCGAACCGTTCAAGTTGTTCTCCATATTGAAATGTACTTGGAGACCAAATTTTACATTTTTTGGAATTTTTTTACTATTTATTAAGCCACTTTGAAAATTTCTGATCACATGGTCCAGAATTTTGTTGCACTGTTTTTACTGTTCACCCGGATCAGCAATTTTCAAAGTGGCTTAATAAATAGTAAAAAAATTCCAAAAAAATGTAAAATTTGGTCTCCAAGTAGATTTCAATATGTAGATCAACTTGAACGGTTCGGATCGACCGTTTGGACTTTGAAAATCTGATTTTGAATTGGAAGCATATCGGCCCATATGCTACTAGTTGGGTATAATTAATATTTTATAATTAATTTTGAATATTAATAAAAATGTCCGTGAAATCACCAGCACTGTTTTCGGTGCCATCATCCAAACTCCCTGATTAACAACTTACCCTTTCCCAGTACTTCATCTTCAAATAAAGCAAACCACACCCTCAGTAGGAGACTTCATACTAATTGGTACCGGGTTCTCCCAAATACCAAACCGACCCATTACATCAATACTGCCAAGGCATTTCCAACTGGCTTCCAACTCATCCCACACAGTCTCTCCTCAAACCTTTGCCTCTCTATGTCTTGCTTGAAGCCAACATCCCAAATTAAAACCTGTTTATCTAACCCCGAAGTTACTAGGTATTTGTATTCCTGTCGTACTCATACATGACTACATCATTTCTCAATCCTGGTACAACTAGCATCTCACCATCAGGTCGCCAACTTATAGTATTTGAAACTCATGAATTATAGTTATCATTTGGGCTATGGATTTGAGAGTGTGTACCGGTTTACCAGTACTGAGTTTCCAGTTAATGACAGATCCATGTGTTGCGCCTCCAGATAATTTTTTTTTGCTATCTTTGGACGGGAAGGACTACACCGTCCCGACTTTTTCTTTTTGTCTTGTCCTCTGGACGAGATAAATGAACCCGTTTTACCTACAAATAAAAATTTCATAGAAACGACACCTTTTTATGATATTTATTTTATTTTATTTCTATTAATAAAAAAATCGGCCCAAATCTGGTACTTATTCTATCTATAACTTTGGAAGTCAATATTTTTTGTTTATTTGTTTATCGGGCATTGGGCCGTAGTTGGGCTTAAAGGCGGGAGAGAGAGACCGGAAACATAAGAGAGATCTAGCGGTTGATTTGATCTGAAGATGAGAGATCTGACGGGATAGATAGAGTAAAAACCAAATCACTTTTTTTTTTTTTTTACTTCCGCTCCTGACAATTATGCCAATACCTCCATTAATTATCTTACCATGCCTCCGTTAGGGGGAAAGGGAAAAGTTAGAAAGTGGCATAATTCAGAAGCAATAACCTCTTAAAGGAAAGCTTATCTAGCTAGATTGACACTAAAAAAAAAAAATTATCTAGATTGTGGATAACAGACACTTGCAAAGTTGCAATTGCAACAGGCGCACCACTTTCATGGCCTACCGGTCCTGTATGTGGTACCAGATTTTCCTACGACACGCAGAATGTGACGAATCATCTGGTTAAATATACTACTGAGTACTGACTTTAACTTCCTGCAAACAACGACTCGCGACAGGAAACCGTATACAAATTAACTCATAATTTAATTTGCAAGACAATTGCCTGTTTCGTGGCCATTCCAGTAAGCCTATTCTAGGCTCGTGAGTCGTGACATGTAAATGTAACCGACCTATAACTAAAAACAAAATGGTAGGCTTTATTTCGTCTTCATTTTGTATTGTCAGAACTCAGAACTGCATACCATCTGCTGTAATAAATCTCTGATAATAGGATATGAGTAGAACTAGGGTGTTTATATGTAAAATTTATAAAATTATGAATTATTTTGGTATAAAGTTAAGTGGTGAAAAAAAAGTTGTAGGTTTATTTTAATGTATTTAATTTTCATTATTTTTTTACATTTTTACTTTATATCAAATGAGTTAAAAAAATTAAGTCTCACATATATAAAACACATTCAAGGGTGGACTTAGAAAATTTAGATACGTTAATGAAACATAAAATACATAATATGTGAAAATATATGATGTGTGGTCAACTGGATCTTGAATTCAATTCTCCACAGCTGCTAAATGAAATTATAACCACTGGGCTACAAGTACATATTCAGTATTTTATGAGAGAGCTGAACTATATAAAAATTTAAAAAATATTTTTTTAATTAAATTTCAATATACATAATTAAAATTTTGAAATCACGGGGTGGCTAAGCACCCCCTAGACTATACTTTAGATCCACCCCTGCACGCATTACTCGTATAGTAGATCGATTTTAACAAGGTAAATTTCGCTGAAAGTTACTAAACTTTGTCATCTGTCACAAATTGGTCACTCAAGTTTGATTTGTTTCTTTTTAGTCACTTAACTTTGTTATTTGTCCCAATTAAGTCACTCTATACTCTTCCATCCAAAATCTTAACGGAATATGTTCATTCCGTTAGTATTGTGGACGGAATGAGTATATTCCGTTAATATTTTGAACGGAATGAGAACATTCCGTTAAGATTATGGACAGAAAAGTATAGTATGACTTGATTGGGACAAATGACAAAGTTTAGTGACTAAAAAGGAACAAATCAAACTTGAGTGACCAATTCGTAATAAATGACAAAGTTTAGTGACCTCTAACAAAATTTACCCATTTAACAATTTGGATTTGTCGTTTGAAGACAATTTGATATGTTTTGAAGCTAAGAGACTTGTTAAGCTTAAGGATATCTGAAAGAACGTATTCAACATAGAAAAGATAAACAAAACTGCAACTCTTCATGAAATATAGTGGGAAAAGGGGATAAGAATATTAGAATAATAATTCATATCACTCCTAACTAATTCTCATACCAATATTTCTTTATGAATATGTACTACAAATAAATAAATAAAGTTATTCAGTAATCCAACATATTTTTGACCAAATAAATTGGAATATATATAAGTTGAATTAAACAAAATTTGCTAAATGCAATGTGCATCTCTAAGATAAAGAATTAATTTATACATAAGTTATTTTCTTGTACAATCTCTTTTCAATCAAAATGAAACAAAAATATGAAGAACAATTTTATTTTATTTATATTACAAATTTTGTAAGAAAAAAATAATTGTAATATCAAATCATGGCTTAAGCTATCAAATAACTTAAGTCAAAGATAACTTTGTACATCAACTAAACATGAAGAATTTAGCCCGACTTAAATTGAAATAATAAAGTTAGAGATCTCATTAGCTTTAGTCAACAATCAAACACCACCATTCAAAATTCATGCTCTTGGGACGCTAAAAGATTTCGGACAATCCAGTTTGAGTTCATCTTTTTTTAGAATAACCAGTTTGATTTCATCATTATAACATAATTAGAAAAATATTATTAATCTAGACCGTTAAGGAAACCACGATTTGAAATTGAAAACAGAGCGTTAAACAAATACCGCGGTAACAAAACCCATGTTGGCAGTTGGCATGTCCTAACGATTTCTCCATTTTTCAATTGAACTGGAGAGACTAAAACCCCTAATTAACTCCCCATAAAACCCGCACGCGACTGATATAATTATCACATTAAAACCTCGTTAACCTTGCTCTCCAGTCTCCATGGCAGAATCCCCTCTTCTCCATCTCCTCCTCCTCTTTCTCCTCCTCCTGCCCCCCTTCACTTTCGCCACCTCATCTCATCATCCCCCCAAATCCAAACCCAAACCCAAACCCAAACAGACACCACCCCATTCCCCTCCCGTCCCTTCCCCTCCGCTCCCCCCCGCTCCCCTCCCTATCCTCCTCGCATGTAATGCAACTCGTTTCCCTTCTGTCTGCGTCTCCTCCCTTACCTCGTCTCCCGCTTCACCTTCACCTCTCTCCCTCCTCTCAACATCCTTCTCCGCCTCTCTTTCCTCCATCTCTCCCGCGATCTCCACCGCCAAATACATCCTCTCACTCTCCTCCAATAATCCCAACCGCTCAAATGCGGCCACTAATTGCATTGAATTCTTAACCCTCTCCTTGTACCGCCTCACCACGGCCTCCAAGTTAATTTCCCTCCCCTCCCCTTCTCTACCCTCAGTCCGTATCCTCTCCTCAGCAGCTCTGTTGTACCAATACGACTGTTGGTCAGCGTATAAGTACGTCAATGACTCGAGTACGGTTTCAGATGCCATGGCATTTCTGGCCAATAACCTAACTGCACTGACAAGCAATACCATTTCAATGGTAGCTGCATTGCAGCGGTACGGCGATGACACGTCACTTTGGGGACCACCAAAGACTGAGAGAGATGGGTACTGGCCTGAACCTGCCTCAGTGAGGCACGGTGATGGATCAGGTCTCCGTGGGGTGCCAACCGGGTTAAAACCGGATGTGACGGTATGCAGGACCGGTACATGTGAGTATGATACGGTACAGAAAGCGGTGGATGCAGCACCGCAGAATGGGAAAAGTTCTTACACTGTGTACATAAAAGCAGGGGTGTATGAAGAAACTGTACGAATACCGTTTGAAAAGACGAATGTTGTATTTGTCGGGGACGGTATGGGCCAGACGGTGATCACTGGTTCACTCAATGCTGATACAGTTGGGGTCTCTACATATAATTCGGCTACTGTAGGTATATATGTTTATCTATGCATGTATTAAATGTATGTTGGCATGCATGCCACTGGTAGCTAGGTTGGTTTATGTTTTCTTGTGCATGCTAATTGGTATATATGGCTAACTCTAGTTAATATTCGGTCGACCTAAATGCCTTATTAAATAAGAAATATATATATTCATTCTAGAAAGGTAATTAAGGAAATGGATTTCTTTTAGGTAGATAGAATCTCCCTTGTAGCTAGGTGTTGACAAATGGATATATGGAGGAACACGGTGATTATTCATGAACATACCTTGGCTTTGCACAAATAAATAAAGAAGAATGGGTTAATGAAATTATATATGCATCCTAGCTACCAACAATTCTATTCGAAAAATTACAAAAGAGTACGAAGAAAGCAAGAAAGCATGGCTATGTTGTGAATGTGACATGCCTAACAGGCTAACACTAACAAACAGATGAAACCTCACGAGATAGGTACTGTATAGTTGCATGTGACCATATGCACCCATAAATTCTGAACCCGTGGCACCCACAATTCCATTTGACAAGGACCACTTGTAGTGGGCCAAAAGAGGAATTAAAGGTTATTTCCAGTAGGCCGCTAGCTAGGTCAACGCTATCAACCAAAAAAGTTCTTCTTTTCCTTGTGTATAGTTTTGTTGTTGTTTTGCTTATTTTCTTTTATTTGGTTACATGTAGGTGTGCTAGGTGATGGATTCATGGCACGGGACTTGACATTTGCTAACACAGCAGGACCAGATGCGCACCAAGCAGTTGCATTTAGGTCTGATAGTGACCTCTCTGTTCTCGACTCGGTCGAATTTCTCGGTCACCAGGACACACTTTACGCACACTCATTGCGCCAGTACTATACCAACTGCCGCATTTATGGCACAGTAGATTTCATCTTTGGCAACTCCGCTTCCTTATTTCACAATTGCTCAATCTTCATCCTTCCACGCCAGCTCAAACCAGAACATGGCGAGGCCAACACGGTGACGGCACATGGCCGTACCGATCCGGCACAGTCCACTGGGTTTGTGTTTCAAAACTGTGTAATAAATGGCAGTGATGACTACCTCGCATTGTACAGGGAGAACCCGGCTGTACACCGGGCCTATTTAGGCCGGCCTTGGAAGGAGTACTCACGTACAGTTTATATAAACTGTCTGATGGAACAAATGATTCGACCTGAAGGATGGTTGCAATGGAGTGGTGATTTTGCATTGAAGACCCTGTTTTATGGTGAATATGGAAGTTCGGGTCCAGGTGGGGATGCGACAAGACGGGTTTCGTGGAGTAGCCGGGTCCCGCAGGAGCACTTGGGGGTTTACTCGGTTGATAGTTTTATCCAAGGGGATCAATGGATACCTAATACAGGGGGCAAATAGCTTAATTGTTTTGGTTTGTTGGGAGCACAAAAATGAGAATTAATGTTAGATGATATGATGTTTTAATTTCGGTATCTTTCTTTGGCAATTGTCACATGTAATCGTTATTCGTTAGTAAGTGATGATGGCATGTTACTATGTTAGAGTATAATAGAAATAATAAATTAAATTGAACTCTTTTAGCATGCATTGTATTAATCAGTTATATATATATATCTACGGATGGTCAAATAATTTACTCTGGACCCATAAAAGGAGTGATTCAGAGTATTAATTGTTCATTAGGCTCTGGTTTGATTTTTTTCCTTTAAATGGAGAAATTTAATGGATTTCATCATTTGTGATCAGATCAATATAACAATGGAGAAGGTCGACTTAATATAAGATCACTGCATACAAGTGCATCCGCCTCCTCTGGCTGTACCGGTACGTACGTAGACACGTAGTGGAACGCCAAAGAAGATATATATACGTACAAGTGACAAGCAGCCGCTGACAGAGAATAGGCGTCACAAGTCACCAGAGAAGAGACAAATTAACCCAAAGTGGTGCATGTGAGTATGCGACCACAATCACATGCACTGGAGTCTGGAGATAGCTAGGCCTAGGCACTTTCTTTTCTTTCGGCAATTAGATTTAGAGAAGCGCTTTCGGCCCGTGGAAATATGTTGGTTTTCTCTGCCAATTTGTACGCTTGTGCAAGAAATTACATAACATAAATTTAAATTTGTAATTTGATACATATTAATATTGGATTTTAATTAATCCTTCAAATTTGTAATGGTTGTAAATTTTAAGCTTTTATGTTTATTGCAGAAATATTGTTATTTTCATTTTTGTTACTACAACGCGCGTCATATATGTTATTATTTGTTGAGTTATGTTGTATATTTTTTTTTTTGTAATTCAATAATAAAATATTATATAATATGTTTTGTCAATGAAACCCGTAAAATCTGTAAAACCCGACAGCCTAAGCAAATATTAAATATACGCGCGAGTTGAACCGATTTTATGTAATGGTTGTTAGTTATGGATGAAAGTGTCATAATGCGACAATTATGAATCGAACTGAAAATGTAGACAAAATCCGATCAATTTGAGTGATTATGCTATTCTTATCGTCATTCTCGCTATATATATAATTGTTTCCATTTAGGAGCTGTGCAGGTTTTATAATTATATCTCTCTCGTAAATGCAGTAGTTTTTTTTTTTTTTTTTTTTTTTTGAAATCTTGACAGCGGCTGTCAAGTATAATTCATTAAATAAAATACATCTACCACAACATCAACACATCAACATATAACATCTAACAACCTCAACATCAACACATCAACATCTAACAACCCATCATCTAGATCATTAACAATACATCAAAACATCTAACAACATAACACAAAATCTAACCTCACAGCATCTAGCTACCCACTACAACTGGTCGTCAATCTCCTCTGCCATCCACTGCATCAGCTAGATGAGGCATCTCGTTTTTTTTTTTTTTTTTTTAAGTATGGTGGCGGGTGGGGGAGGCCGGCAAGCACCGCAGCCTCCCCCAACCCTTCCTAGGGTTTGGGTGTAACCGGTTTAGAGCTAAGGAGGTGCCGATCTAGGGTTTTTCCTCTCTCTCGAAGTCGGAGCCTCCGATTACCAAGTCGTGCAGAGATACCGGAGAGAAAAGAGGGAGACGGAGGTTACTGTACTGACAGGAGTGGAGAACTTGAGGCGTGGGTGAGCGAGGGTGGAAGGAGGGGTGCTGTGCTGGCGCGGAGTGAACGACTCTGACACGTGGATAAGAAACGGAGATGGGTGGACGGAGTCACGGAGAGAGAGGAGGGGGGATGTGGGCTGGCGGCTAGGGTTTTCTAAAGTTCTCCAAATCACAGAGCTTGCCGCCTGTCTAGTTTTCAAACAAAGAAAAAAAAAATGTAAATGCAGTAGTTTTCACTGGACCAAATCATCTCTGTTAATCTCTCTTCTTGATTCTGATTGAACAACATGTTGGATGGGCTTGCAACTTCTCTTTTCTTGCCTCACTTAAATTTCTCAGCACCATGACATAAATATGGAACAATTTTTTAGCCAACCTTGCAAGAATTACTCTCATATAATGCCGAAATTTTTATTTTTACCATTAAAAAATAATAAACCAAAAAACCATGATTTTGTGGGAATTCGAAATTTATCACGGACGCAACTTCACGTTGAGTCCACCAACTTTGACAATTCAAATCAGAGGCGGAGTCATGTTTGTTGAATGGGGGTCAATTGATCCCCATTATTGTTCAAAATAAATGTATTTAAGCATAATTTTCTATATAATTTAGAGCAAAATGCTATGGACAGTGTAAATTGACCCCCATTCACGCTTGACCCCCATAGCTTGAAAGTCTGGCTCCGCCCCTGATTCAAATGGTTTGATTGAATCTGATTGCCCAAAAAATGTGGGGCTCACCCAATTTCTGGTTTTCACATTGCCAGTTGGAGAAAAAAAAAAGAGTTGGTGGACTCAACGTGAAATTGCGTCCGTACTAAATTTCGAATTCCAATTTTGTGGTTTATTGGTTTTTTTTTTAATAGTAAATATAAAAATTTCGGCATATAATGTTGTCAATTTGTTTTCCTAAACGGAGAATAATTGCAGGGAATAGTGTTGTGGGCTTGAGTCTCTGCTTCCCGCCATGAGAGTTCTGTAATTGAAAGCGGATTAGTTGATAGCAAATCGAGGGTAATAGCCTAATAGGACAATTATGAGAAAAATTATTTGTTTTACTGATAATGAATTCTGAAATGCAGATGCCTTGAGTAGCTAATTGGAGGTATGCACTTGGAAAATGTAAAATAATGTCCTATAAAACAAAGAATAACATACCTAATCCCTGAAAACAGTTATTACAAATTTACTTAAAAGATGCTCGAATCACAAAATTTCTATGTTTTTTTCTACAAATAAATAAAGAATTTGAGAAGGATATCTCCATCTCCATTCCATTATTAAGCACGTTGGGTGTCCGATCCGTCAACGGCTATGATTGAAAGATGAAATTTCAGATTTAATCTCAACCCTCTAATCAATAATCTGTCTTGTTTTGATTAAATGCATCTTTTTTAAGTGTAGAAATCTATATTTAGTTAAAAATATATTCGCTACACATACAATTACACAATATATTACAATTAAAATTGAATATACTGCCTTGTAGCGACATTTTTTTCCTTATTTCTCCTACGTTTAGCAACTTCTTCGTTTCCTTATTTTTGGTTTCCTATATCTCCTTTGTTTCTATACAAATTATCATGACAGAAAATGAAAATCAATTTTTTCTTTGTTTGTTTCTATATAGATCCCAACGGCATAATAGAAAAATCTAGAATATATTTGATTGGCTTTGTTTCTATACAAATCACCTCACACCTGGAATCAAGAAAATCAAGAATGGAAAGATTGCTTTTCTAATTTTACTATATTTTTTTTCAATTGGAGCAATTATAATCTATTTTTCATTTTTTTATTCATTTTCAGAAATATTGCACTACATCGAAGATAATCACACTAGCAATGACACTTCAAGATTTTTTTCATGTTATATTTGATCTATTTTTTTCATTTGTTGTTGTTTCTTTTACGGTTATTTATTATTTATCTCTCCGTTTTGTTTTTGTCATTTGTGTTTTTTATTTTCATTTATATATTTTTTCTTAAAAATAGTCATTTGGGTGAAATGTCAATAAAAATAGTCTATTCAATCTTATAATATCCCGTTGCAACGCACGGGGACCTTACTAGTAATAATAATACTTCAAAGCAGGGGAGCAGACGTCAAAGTTGACATGCTTTTGAGGGAATTCACATCCCCTCATGTTACCGGACTGAGTACAATTGAATTGGACGGTCCAAAATTGTTTTTTTAACTTGACACGAATCTCAAAGCACAAATAATACTGCCCCTACGTCATTCTGAGCAAGCACTGGCTGAGAATAAATCTGAGCCGTTCGTTTTAATTGTGTTGAGTCAGGTAGCTGAGAGGATACAGATCCCTTTTGAAGGGTATATAAGGTGCTTCTCCTTTTGCAAGCCTCAATGCCAAATTTGCATGAAATTTGGTCACACAGCAAAGATTTGTTACTACAGGTTTTCTGATGATCAAAATGGTCCTGCTGCACAACCTCCATCCACTTTTCATGCCTATGTAGCACAGCCGGCTGAGCCTCATCCCTCACCCGAATATCTTGATGAAAGCACCGAATGGATCTTGGACTCGGGGGCAACCAATCATGTCACTAGTGACATCAACAACCTATCTTCTTTCTATGCCTATGAGGGAACCGATAATCTCCAAATTGGTGATGGTAAAGGTCTTTCAATCTCAAACATCGGTTTTGCATCATTCAAACTTTCTACTCATACTATTCAACTCCATAAAATTCTCCATGTACCCAATTTTTCCAAGAATCTCATTAGTCTTTCGCAATTATTACATGACAATCCTCATTTGCTCATTGAATTTACTCCTTTATCTTGTTCTTTTAAGGACCCCCTCATGAGGAGTACCCTTCTACAAGTGAAATGTTCTAATGGCCTCTTCATCATTCCTTTAAAGCATCTTTCTACCTCTCCACAAGCTTTTTATGGAATCCGTACTACCGCAAACCTATGGCACGCAAGATTGGGACACCCTTCCTCACAAACTACTTTGCATTTACTTCACTCCAAAAATTTGCCTTGTAGTACTCAAAAATTAACCCCATGTAATAATTGCTTTATGGCTAAATCTCATCAATTACCATTTTTACCTTCTACTTCTTCTTCTTCTTCTCCTTTACAAATTGTGCATTCCGATGTTTGGGGACCTTCTCCTATTACTTCAATAAATGGATTTCGGTATTATGTGACTTTTATTGATGATTTTTCCCGGTTTACTTGGCTATATTTCATGCGTAATAAAAGTGATGTGCTTCAGATTTTTTCATCTTTTAAGGCCCAAATTGAGAATCTTTTAGGCACCACAATCAAAATTTTGCGCACCGATGGAGGGACCGAATACAAGCCTATCCTTGCTAAATTCCCTCAACTCACTCACCAAACTTCTTGCCCATACACCCCACAACAAAATGGGATTGCCGAACGCAAACACCGCCACATCATCGAGCTTTCTCTTGCTTCCATGTCACATGCATCGATTCCAAGTGATTATTGGGATGAAGTCTTCTCTAGTGTTGTATACCTTATCAACCGCCTTCCTTCTCATTCTACTCACATACCTTTCACCACCCTTTTTCATAAAGATCCCGATTACAATTCACTTCGTGTATTGGGTTGTCTTTGCTTCCCTTACATTCGGCCTTACAATGCTCATAAACTCCAAAACCGATCCTTACCATGTGTATTCCTTGGATATGCTTCTACTCAAAAAGGCTATCGGTGTTTGCATCTTCCCACCAATAAAATTTACATTTCCCGTAATGTTCAATTTGTTGAATCAGATTTCCCTTTTCGGACCTATTCTCCAACAGATTCATCTACTTCGGCACAACCATTACTTACTTGGCTCGGAATTAACTCACCTGCTGCTTTATCTCCTCAGCCTGCATCCTCGGCCCATTCTACTCCTCCTCTCTTGGCCCATGATGCAACCACCATTTCCTCTGCTGAGCCGATTACACAGCCCATTCCCTCTACTGAGCCGATTACACAGCCCATTCCCACTGTTGAGCCGATTATACAGCCCAATTCCCCTCATTCTTCACCCATTTCGGCTACTGACCCAACATCTGATTCCCAATCTCCTCCTACTGTAGCGCCTACACCACCAGCCGAGCACATTTCTTCTTCACCTCCTGTCACCTCTACACACTCTATGGTCACCAGAACTCGTGACAACACTCGAAAACCTCGTACCTACCCCAATCATGTGGCATTCACAGTCTCTCTTGAATCAGAACCCCGATCTTTTTCTCAAGCTCAATCGATTTCTCATTGGCAAGAAGCCATGCAATTGGAATTTGATGCTTTGCACAAAAACCGTACTTGGTCTCTTGTCCCTCCTCCATCTCACCAAAAGGTTATTGGGTGCAAATGGGTTTATAAAATCAAGCGTAAGGCCGATGGTACAATTGAACGCTACAAAGCTAGACTTGTTGCGAAAGGATTTCACCAAGCCGAGGGCATCGATTTTTTCGACACTTTTAGCCCCGTTGTGCGCCCCACCACCATTCGTCTCATCCTTTCCATTGCCATCACATCCAATTGGTTGATTCGTCAATTGGATGTCCAAAATGCGTTCTTGCATGGTGATCTCACCGAACAAGTTTACATGGAGCAACCCCCCGGTTTCGTAGACTCTCAACATCCCGACTATGTTTGCTTACTCTCCAAAGCACTCTATGGCCTCAAACAATCCTCTCGAGCATGGTTTCAAAAACTGAAAATGGTTCTTTTAAAGTTCGGTTTCCATGGTTCTCAACACGATCCATCTCTATTCTTTTCTCATTCTCAAGGTCGTGTCATCTTTATCCTTGTATACGTAGACGACATTATCATCACCGGCAATGATTCTTCGTCTATTCGGTCTTGCATTGCTCTACTTGCAACCGAGTTTGCTCTTAAGGACTTGGGTGATTTACATTACTTCTTGGGCATTGAAGTACACCGAACCTCTACAGGAATGCATCTCACCCAATCTAAATATTTGGCTGACCTCATTACACGCACCAAAATGCAATTCTCCAAGCCTGCTGCCTCTCCCATGGATGCAAATATTACCCTCTCTATTCATGATAAACCGGTCTTTGAAGATGCTCACCTCTACCGGAGTGTTGTTGGTGCCCTCCAATACGCAACCCTTACTAGGCCCGACATCTCTTTCGCCGTCAATAAGGTTTCGCAATTCATGCACCAACCATCCGTGTCTCATTGGGCAGCCGTTAAACGAATACTTCGTTATTTACATGGCACTCTTCATCATGGATTATTCCTCTCATCCGCTTCTTCTTTTTCTATTCACGCTTATAGCGACGCCGATTGGGCCGGCTCCCTCGATGATAGACGCTCCACATCAGGTTTTTGCATTTTTCTGGGTCATAATCTCATCTCATGGAGTGCAAAGAAACAAGCTACGGTTTCTCGTTCTAGCACTGAGGCCGAATACCGTAGTCTTGCCATCACATGTGCCGAGCTTTTATGGTTGCGCTACTTACTCCACGAACTCAACATTCCCACAATCTCTCCTTCTACATTGTGGTGTGACAACATTGGCGCGACCTACCTTGCATCCAACCCTATGTTTCATGCTCGAACGAAACACGTGGAAATTGATTACCACTTCGTTCGTGAGCGTATTGCCTCTAAAGAGCTTGCTGTCCGATTTATTTCCTCTGCCGACCAGCTAGCTGATGCCCTGACCAAGCCCCTGCCTACACCTCGTTTTGCTGCTCTTCGACACAAGCTCACAGTGCATCCACTTCCGCTTGAGGGGGGGATATTAGATGATAAGAAAATCTAGAGACTGTTGTAACCGTTTTGGTTATAACTGAATCAGTTAACAGCATAGTTAGTTAGATTGGTATTATTGTAAATAGTGCTGAGATGATGATTAGCCGTGAGCTATAAATGTATGAGACTACACCTTTGTACAATTACAACAAATACAAATGAAATAAAGAAACATTCTGTTATTTCTTTCTCTTTTCTCTTATCTCATAATCGTTTCCAGGCGGGAAAAAAAAAAAAAAAAAAATCAGATGCAAGTAACTGGACTCGGTCCAGCCCAAATCAACCCGCAAGCATCCTTTTTTAAGCTTCTCCGTGCCATATCGTTTTGGGCTTTCTTCAATGGACTAAGGTTATCCAACTGGGAACAATTTGAATTCCGCATCCGTCCGATCCGCTTTAAGATTCGTACGTGTCTATTTTAATATAAGTGCTGATCTAACACGCACGAATCCTAAAATAGATTGGACAAATCTGGAATTGAGTCCGATGAACGTCAGACCCAAATTGTTTCGAATCCAGGTGGCTTAATTATATCGTTTAGTTCTCTTTCTGAGGTTACAAAACAAAACAAAATATTGGAGAATTTTATTTTTCATTTTATTTTTTAATTAATACAATGTTATCTTCTCGAGTATTGTATCAACATTTTGCTTATTTTCTTTTTCCTAATCAGGGTCAGTTGGGCAGTTATTCTTGGACTGATTTCTTAAAGAAAACTATAATTAATTAGGCGCTTTAGAAATGTGGTCTTACATTTAAATTACCATAATAGTTTGACCGAATCTGCTGATTTTTAGAAATCCTTGACAAAATCTGCTCAAAGTTATTTGTAAATTTTTGTAAATTTATAGCTCCATTACATGTTAAGATGGGTTAGTAATAACTTATAGGATATAATTATTTTCTAATATTGATATTTGTATGTACATATTAAGAGATCTCTATAGGTTGAATAAAGCAATGCTAATATTTTGAAAGCTTGTCCTGCTCGGAAGGAAACTCAAGGATTTAATCGTTTAAGCTACTCATTTGGATCATGAATGACAGCGTGAGAATAGATGAGAGTCGAGTTAGACGCCGCTTTAGATGTTTAGTTTAGTTGCAGCTTAGTGGAATTAGAAATTTATTCTTTACTTTATGCTGCTAAACAGCAGAAGGAATAACATGAAATAAGAATGGATTTTCGTCAGTGCAAATTAACTCGCAGCCTATCAAACCTTTCCGTTTTTTTCTTCCTGTGCGACTCCTCCCTCGCTCTCCTGTCTGCCAAACAAACCGCCGCCGCCACCACCGTTTCCCTACCGCGCGAGCCACCAGCGGCCCCTTGCCCCTTCTGCGCGCTCCACACGCGCCACCCTCTCTCTGCAACCTCACAAACTTTAGCTCTCGCCTCCGACCAGTGACACCGGCCTCATTGCGAATCTGCCTCCGCGCTGTGCTGCTCTCCTACGTGCTAAGTCAAGGTTCATCTCTATCTCTCTCAAGTCTCAAGTTCAATTGGTTTTCCTCATTTACTGTTTATTCTTTCAATTTTAATAGCTAATAGCCTCTGTTACAATTACAACTTA
Source organism: Carex kokanica (assembly GCA_025461125.1). NCBI lineage: Eukaryota > Viridiplantae > Streptophyta > Magnoliopsida > Poales > Cyperaceae > Carex > Carex kokanica. The sequence goes on from JAJGRX010000170.1 coordinate 250,515, forward strand.
CAAATGAAGTGTTGTTTTGGTTTTAGTGATTTAAGTATCTGATTTTTTTCATTTCTTTTTTTATGAATTTCTTGCAGCTCTCTTACAAACTTGTATTGTATTGGTTTTAGGCTGAGATAATTCAGTTGAATTTTATTTACGGTTTAAAAAAAAATGCATATTTCATATACTTGGTCATTATGATAATTCAGTTGTATGCAAGGAAATGTTCATATCAACAATTAAATATACAAGAGGAGAGATGTAAGTATTTAAGCACCAGTTCCAGTCGGTACCAGTACCAAAGGTGAATGGGGGGGGGGGTCAATCATATAAAATTTCCATGCTACGTATGGGGGTCAATTTTACGATACACATAGCATGTTACTCTAAACTAGAAAATAATGTATAAATACAAAAAAATTGAAACTTAATGGGGGTCAATTGACCCCCATATGGCTCATGTGTAACCGCCTCTGGGTGACCAGTATATAAGTGTTAGGCCAGTTCTTGTGCAGATATAAGTGTTAAGCCAGTTCATTTGTGGTTTTAATATCTAAAAGGCAAAACTAGGAGTTAATTAAGCTCGTTCGATATGTAACTTATCTTAGTTGCATTATATTTTCCAGTTTTTCTTCCTGAAGACAAGAGAGGATGGGAAAAGCGTCAAAGGACAAAAGGGACATATACTATAGGAAGGCTAAGGAGGAAGGATGGCGTGCACGTAGCGCTTTCAAGCTTCTCCAAATCGACGAGGAGTTCAACATTTTTTATGGTTTCTTCAATGATTCTGTCCCATCTTTCATAATTTTCTCCTATATATTATTGTTTTTAACTTTCAAAGACTAATTTTAAAGTTAATTATAAAAAAATATCCTAAATGTTGTCCAGTTCCTGTTCTGGTCCTAGAAGTTTTAAAGTTCCAACTTTGGTCCCTGACATTTTATCTGCATCATCTTTTTTTTTTTTTTTTTCCTTTTTTTCCTTATTTTATTCAGTCAAAGGACTTGAGAAAATCCTAGTCAGCACTAATGTGGAGTAAGCCGCTTTCTTGTTTGTATGGTACATCACCGCAACAACTTGTTCCTCATTTGTTGACTAAGATTATTTTGTTATATTAAAGATTAAAGAAAAAGTGATGGTGAGGACCAAATGGTACAAATTGTGATGTGAAATCCTAAAGAACTAGAAACTTTGAAACTCTTAACCAAATCAGGAAAAGAGTAAGAAACTAACAATAAGGAGATGAACTATTACTGTGTTTATTTATTTGTCTCACTTCTTTTTTTAATAATTAGCAAAACTTTGGGTGCAGGTGTGAAACGTGTGGTTGATTTGTGTGCTGCTCCTGGAAGCTGGAGTCAGGTTTGTTACTTTTATAACATCTATTACAGTATTACTAGTGTTCTCCGTCTTATAATTTCATGCCTCATTTTTTATGTTATGATGTACATTCACTCTTAAGTCCATCAATGCTGAATGCATCTGTTAGAGATTATGAGCATATAGTACATAGCTTTGCCACAGCCAGATCATACTTAGTGCCACATTGGACATATTGGCTGTTTCAGTATACTATATATGATCCTGTTATCTGTTTGGGATCAAGTATGGAACTTTATCGGCATCCCTACCAAGAAAATGCCTGCTTTGAATAAGACTACAGTTGAGGATAATGTAGGGATGGATTGGATAATTGAGAATAAATTTATGCTAATGAGGCTCAGTTGCATTATTAACAGTAAACTGAGGTTCCTAATGTTATAGTTGAAGGTTGACATTTGCTTTCTTAGACCTTGTCTTGTCACCTTAAAAAATATAGTAGTGAGCTAACATAGGTTGTCAGACAACTGCTTGGACATAAAAAGAATGACCGCAATTTCCCAGTAAAACATGGAGAATATTGAATCTTTTTTTTCTTTTAAGGCTGCTTGCCGTAAAGAGGTAGGCTTAACCCTAATTCTCATCTTATGGTAGATTGTGCTCATTTGGGGTATAGACAGTGGGGATTTCTTGGTGAGCTAAAGAGAGGAGATAATCAGTGGGGTATTCGTTGCATGGTGAAGGAGGTCTTAAATGTGAATAAAGCTGATATTATTTCTGGGTTATGAATTTTGACCACAAGTCTGCTTCTCTGTCAAAGTTGCTGTTTTTGGCAATGTGTCCCCATTTTCATTTAGGGTTTTTTTTGGGAAACCTTGAATGTTCAAGAGAAGGGTTTTTCTACATGCTGTTTAGTATAAAAATATAGGACTGGAGTTTGAAACCTTTCCAATTTTAGTTCCTTAGAAATTATCTCAAGCTTTAATTGTATGTGCAAAATGAGTTATGATTGTACACTGTTTTTGCAGGTTTTGAGCCGTAAGTTATATGTTCCGGCAAAATTGTCACCTGAGAGCAGGTAAACATCTCTAATTGATCAATATGAGCATCTTTTTAATTATCATTTGTACATATTATACTATCTAACCCTTTTACAAATACACCCGAAAGCTTTTTCTCGCAATAATAATTTAGCCAAACATTCAACATTTGTAAATATTCTGAAAGAAGAACAAAAATGTATAAATTTATACTTTGCGTTCCCAGTTTGTATATATTTATTGGGTAAATTTCGCTGGAGGTCACTAAAATTTGTCATTGGTCACGAATTGGTCACTCAAGTTTGATTTGTCCCTTTCTAGTCACTCAACTTTGTCATTTGTCCCAATCAAGTCACTCTATATTTTTCCGTCCAAAATCTTAACGGAATATTCCCAAAATACATTGGAAAATTGACACACACAGCTGTTGTTTGTTTTCAGCTTATTTTAAACTCAAAGAGAAAAAAAATGGAGGGATATACCTTACTCTTCGCATGACTGTTTAGGGTTGGGTAATGCTTGCAAGTTGCAAATATTAGAAAAGCTGGGTAAAAAAGTTGCATGGTTTTAAGTATCATAACACGTTGGACAGAAGTTTGCTGAAACCCTTTATGTATAATTGAGTTTAATTTTTTTTAATATTACTTTTGATTCTTTCATAGCATTGCCGTATATGTTTTTTTAGAGATGGGGACCTACCTCTTATTGTTGCTATCGATTTGCAACCAATGGCTCCAATTGAAGGTGTAATTCAAGTTCAAGGTGACATTACAAATGCTCGTACAGCTGAAGTGGTATGGTTTATCCACTATTTCATGATGTTTTATCTTTTGCCTACGGGCCTTTCCCTCAAAAAAAAAAAAATGATGTTTTATCTTTTTTTGCAACAGATGGTTTGCTTTTATTTTGCTTGGCATGTTTACTTAAAATCAATCTAATTAGGTTATTAGGCATTTTGATGGATGCAAAGCAGACCTGGTTGTTTGTGATGGTGCTCCTGATGGTAATACATTACTGTAACTTTTAGTCTCAATTTGTTAGTAATAACTGTTTTGCTGTTCTCGGTGTTTATTTATTATTGATTACTTGACTATTGCAGTTACTGGGCTTCACGATATGGATGAATTTGTTCAATCTCAACTCATTTTGGCAGTTAGTGACACCTATCCATTTTTATAGTTTTTATGCTTGGATGTGTATATAGGTTATGCTATCAAGTTAGAGATAAATGCATGCATGCATCAAATAATTCATATAGCCTTCATGTCTTTATAACTTCAGCTTGTGTCAACTATTGTTATGCTTTGATTTTAGAAGCTTATTGCATATTGATCCTTTTTTGACTAGTATCTCTTCTGTATCTTAAAACTAGGCGTTAACAATAGTTACACATGTACTCAGAGTGGGTGGAAAGTTTATTGCAAAAATATTTAGAGGTAAAGACACTAGTCTTCTCTACTGTCAAGTAAGATTCTATTCTATCTCTTTTTTTTATTTGATATTTCTTTTTTCAACTAATAAATAGGAAAGAGATCCATTACAGTTCATATTTATGGTTACTTGTAGGTACTTGGTTTTCCTTGTTTTGTTTGAATGGCTAGAGAATCATTTTTCACTTGAAAGAGTAGAGAATCATTTTTCACTTGAAAGAGTGGATATTCTTTTTTTTTTTTGGAATTTCTGTTTTGGAGAACAAGGAAAAGTTAATTAGATGGCATAAAGATTTTAACCGAACACAAATATATACCAAATTAGGCAAACAAAGGACCTATGATGGCCCATTTTACTTTAGAAACCCACTTATTCCGTGGGAAATGATTGTTTCATGATTGTTACTGAAAAGGGTCACATTTTAGTTTTTTTACGTCTCTGGTTCACTTTTTCTATCTACAGCTGAAGATATTCTTTGAGCAAGTTACATTTGCAAAACCAAAGAGTAGCCGCAACTCAAGTATTGGTAAGTTGATACTGTAAAAAATTTCAAAATTGGTTGACCCAATTTCATACACAGAAGATGCAAGCAGTTGCTCTCAGAGTTGGTTGTGTGTATGGGTGTCAATTCTTGACCTGACCTGACGGGTCAATCAGTACCCGAACGGACCCAACCTGGCCCGAGAATGACCGATAAGTAAATGGGTCAGGTATGGGGTCCAAGATTTTTGGCCTGCACGGGTCGGGTCAGGTCACGGGTTGACCCGGCCCATTTTCAATTTTTCAAAATTTTCTGATTCTTTAATAATTTATTATTATTATTATTATTTTATTATTACTTTTATTATTTTTAATGAGTTCTAAGAATTGGAAAGCAAAATACCACCTCTGGCTTGCACCGGTGACTTTTAGCATGAAAATCAAGCTTCCATCCACTAGACTCTCACTCTTGTGTCTTAAGAATGATACTTAGTACATTTATATATCTGTAGACTTAAACGGGTTGGGTTTGGTTTGACTCGTGACCCTTCCAGGTTCTTAACCTATGTCGGGTTGGATCTGACCTGTACTAGAAAAATAATAAATGAATATTGACCTGACACGAATCCAACCCGACCTGACCCATTGACACCCTGAGTTGTCCTCACTCGCATGTTTTGATTATGAAGGGCCTCTTATTAATGGCATTGATTTTTATAAGAATGATTTACCTTTGTATTACCTAAATTTTACATTTTAATAAGAACTCAACTGGACCATACCATAACCAACCTATTTGTGTCTGATGGTAACACAAATCATGTGGTTTGAGTTTGGAAAGAGTACATGTATATTTGTAACCCACTAACTTCAACAGAGGCATTTGTCGTGTGTGAGAAATATTCACCACCTGAAGGGTTTGATGAAAAAGATTTATACCACCTCCTGGAGAAAGTCGGCACTCCCTCTGGAACCTCTGATGACTCTGGTTCTGGTTTGTGTCCCACTTCTTTTTCTTCCAATTTTTTTTCTAGATTCTTCTAGTTTTGTTTTGAGAATGCTATAAAAAAAGCTGCTGTTTTATCCATAAGTTGCAAAAAAAGATCAGCTTGTTAATATTTGCAAAAACCTGTCTCTGAATAAGTTAGAAATGAAATTGATGAAGTCCTTGCCTTATACTGCAAAAGCATACCACTTTTTGGTGTTATTGCAATTTAGCTGGGAGATAAATGAAACAAATGAAAAAAATGTATATCATGAGGTTACATGTAATTAAAATTGAGTGAGGCTATGGTACTATGCATAGCACAGATCAGTTTGTACGATGGCATCATATCTTCATTTTCAAAGTTCAAACGGTTAATCGGAGCTGCTCAACATTATTTTCATATGAAAATGTACTTGGTGACTAAAATTTTACATCTTTTAGAAATTTTTACTAATTTTTTAGATAGGTAGGAAATCACTAATTTCAAATGGTCTGAAATCTTTTAGATCAAGTCATTTTCTACCTATCTAAAAAAATAGTAAAAAAATTCAGAAAAATATAAACATTGGTCTCTAAGTACATTTTCATATAGAGATCGTGTTGAGCGGGTCGGATTGACCTTTTGAACTTTGAAAACGAAGTTATTGAGCCATAGTACGGACCATTGTGCGCTATACATAGTTCTGTAGCCTCACTAATTAGAAGTCTATTTCATCCATGTCTTTAAATAAAGGCCTAATTTGATATATATAATAAGAATAAAGTATTTTTTGGAAAATCACAAATGTAGTGGTTCTTTTGCACAATTTTCTTGTTTCATTTTTTTTTTTTTTTGAGAAACTTGGTAGATGCATTGTTTCATTTTTTCCAGAGATGAATTATTGTTATTACACAAAAGATTGCAGGAGTGGCTGGTTAGAAGGGGCAAACAAGGTTTACATCCCATTTCTAGCATGTGGAGACCTTAGTGGTTATGACTCAGACCGGTCGTACCCACTTCCGAGCATGCAAGGTGGGTCCCACTCATATCAGAGCTTGGATCCGGTGCAACCTCCAATTGCTCCCCCTTATAAAAAGGCACTGGAGATGAAAAAGGCTGCCAGTACGTCAACGCAGTGAAATATTTGCCATTCATGTTAATTTTTGCTATTTTTATCAAACCTTTAGTATGGGTTTCTTGTGTCGTTTTGTTTTCTGCTAATCTGTAGCAGGTTGGCTTCAATTGGGGAGGATTTAGTATGGATTGAAGTTTTGTTCATTTAAGTTTTTTTTTTTTTTTTTTTTAAGTTGTGGCTGTCTGAAGTTTTGTTAGTTTAGGTAAGTTATTGTAGTTATGCGCTAGATTGTATTATCTTCATGCAAAGTTATCGTTAAGTTTATAAGCTGCTCCTTCCGTTAACGAATATTTCTGAACATAGAAAGTTCAGACTGGATTTTGTATCTCCATTTAAATAGCCTTTTTGTTCCCGATTTGTTGACTTAAAAAATAGGTCTATTTGTAAATCTAAAGATGTTTTTCTTCCACCCAAAAGCATATTAGAGATATTTCTTTGATCAACAATGAAATGCACTGGATACAATCTGACAGCATGGAAGCTCGAGATGTTTCTTCTCCTTGAGCCTGTTTGAGAAGGTGAGTTCCCCCTCCATTATACGAAACAGTTTTGGAATTTATAATCCCTTTGCTGCCTTATTTTTGTATGGCAACAAATTTGCATTACATATAACAGAAAGCCTATTTCGATTTTGTCAATGCATGCTGGATGTGAGTACAATTTCATAGTTCAAAATTACGTCTCCGTTGTTATTATATGATTGACAGGTTGGCTACCCAAAAATAGTAAAGATATGTAAGAACCGTTCAGTAGGAACTTGGCAAGGTGTAACTTGTAATAGATTAGTATTATATTTTTAAGTTGATCCTAATTAGAAAGATCATTACAAAAAATATCAAATCAAAATAGGATGGTTTATACGTCCATGATCTTATCTAGATTTTCAAATCAGAGGGGACCTAAATTATCGGTTAACTTACCCACAAAATCAGAATGAAATTGTTATTAATCTAATTTATAAACAAACTAAATGGCAAAACCTGATTGTTCATCTCTTTCCCCTCCCCCTCTCCATGGCTCATTCCCCTCCTTGCCGCCTCCTCCTCTCTCTCCTCCTCTCCCTTTCCACCCTCGCTTCCTCATTTAACTTCCATGCCATACCCAAACCAAAACCAAAGCCTATAGAGGCTAGTATCGCACCCGCACCCTCACCTTACCCTCCGGTCCCCTCGGCTCCCCTTCCCATCCTCCTTGCATGCAACGCCACTCGTTTCCGTTCACTATGTGTATCCACACTTACCTCTCATTCTCCTCCCCTCGGCTCCCCAATTCCTCGCTCCCTCCTGTCAACCTCCTTCTCTGCTTCTCTCTCTTCCATCCTTCCTGCCATCTCCACCGCCAAATCCATCTTCTCGCACTCCTCCAATAACGCCAACCTTTCAAATGCAGCCTCTAATTGCATTGAACTCCTAACACTCTCCTCGCACCGCCTCGCCACTGCCTCAAAATTAATTTCCCTCCCCTCTGCCCGCATTCATTCCTCGGCAGCTCTACTGTACCAATACGACTGTTGGTCTTCCTATAAGTATGTGAATGACTCGAAAACAATTTCTGATGCAATGGCATTCCTGGCAAATAATCTCACTGTACAAACAAGCAATATCGTTTCCATGTTGGCTGCAATGGAGAGGTATGGCAATGACACATCGCTGTGGACCCCACCACAAACTGAGCGAGATGGGTACTGGCCCAAAGCTGCCTCATCCCGGTTTAGTGCCTGGTCAGGTATGACAGGCGTGCCAACTTGGTTAAAACCAAATGTGACTGTATGTAAAACTGGTACGTGCAAGTATCACACAGTACAGAAGGCGGTGGATGCAGCACCAAAGAAGGCGAGCAAATGGTACGTGGTGTACATAAAAGCAGGGGTGTATGAAGAAACGGTACGTGTACCGTCTGAAAAGACGAATGTTGTATTTGTGGGAGATGGTATGGGTCGGACAGTGATTACCGGCTCACTCAATGCTGATATGGTAGGGGTATCTACATATAATACGGCTACTGTAGGTATGTGCCTAGCTATGTCTATGCATAATGTATTAGATATGGAGAAACAGTATTTCATGTGGTATTTTAATGTGTTGACCAAATCAATGCTATCTTGTGGTTTCGCTAACTGTCTAAGAACCCGTTTTTGGTGAACTACATAAAAAATAGATTTTTTTCAAAAATGCACAAACACGTCTGGCTAAAATTAGGACCAAAAATAGTATGAATGAAAAATATCGTTTGAATGAGCTGTCTTAATTAGAGACGTAAAATTTCTCTCTTTTGAAGTTGAATTAAATTAGAAAAAAAAATTAGGTTGGGTCAAATATTAGTTTCGTGTAGCACGGTTGACAAATGGAGCAACCGAGGTATTCATGAATATCAGAGTATATATAAATATCGAAACATAATGATATAATATAAAAGGGTTGAATAATTTTAACGAGATTAGAAAAGACATCACAAGATTGTGCAGTGGTGCATGTGACTCAGATAATGGCATTGGTCTTTTCTTTCATTTTGGGCCATTTCCATTTGATATGGATCATATATATTGGCCCAATAAAAACCAATTACCAGTAGCGAAGGGACTCAATTACTCAAAGAAAAGAGTGCATTTTTTTGTCCCATTTACTTTTGCTTTTTTTGACTTGTATATATAGTTCCAGAGTTGAGTTGATATAATCTCTAAGGAACTACTACATACTAAATACTAATACATTAAAAGAAAATGTACATTTTGGATCAAAGCTGTTGTCTAATATTTATTTCCTACTTGTAGGTATTCAAGGCGATGGATTCATGGCTCGGGACTTGACTTTTGAAAATACTGCTGGACCTAATGCACACCAGGCTGTTGCATTTAGGTCCGACAGTGAAGGCTCTGTTCTCGACTCAGTCGAATTTGTTGGCCACCAAGACACGGTTTACGCACACTCCATGCGCCAATTCTATACCAACTGCCGCATTTTAGGCACACTCGATTTCATCTTCGGCAACTCGGCCTCTGTATTTCACAACTGCTCGATCTTGGTCGTGCCACGTCAGCTCAACCCACACCATGGTGAGTCCAACATCGTCACAGCACATGGCCGTACCGATCCGGCGCTATCCACTGGCTTTGTATTTCAAAATTGTGCAATAACTGGTAGTCAAGACTACCTTGCATTGTACAGGGAGAACTCCACAGCACACAAGGTCTATTTGGGTCGGCCTTGGAAGGAGTATTCACGTACTGTGTTTATAAATTGCTCCATGGATAGGATTATCCGGCCTGAAGGTTGGCTGCCATGGAAGGGTGATTTTGCACTCAAGACCCTATATTATGGGGAATACGGTAGTTCAGGTCCTGGCGGGAATGTGACCGGACGGGTTCCATGGAGTAGCCAGATCCCACCGGAGCATTTGGCGATTTATTCTGTTGAAAATTTTATACAAGGGGATCAGTGGATACCAAATTTTATACAAGGGGATCGGTGAAGTTTGATGTATGCACATAATTGAAGTTGCACTGTCCTTCCCATGGCTCTTTGGTCTGATATTAGATTGATTGATAATTGATTATTTATGTTACTGATAGCTGTTATTTTGTCCAAAAAAATGATTTGCCAGGGATAAGCTATTTTAAGTAATCACATAGTATGTGGAAGTGTTTTGTTAATTATCACTCGTTTACTTTTTATGTGCATTGAACTCATGTACACATCTCCTGCAAATGTGCCTCCATAACTCCATTACTAGTTTTTTCATATGTTGTTGAATGTTAATAACAAGAATCTACTCTAGCTTCCGTTAGCTTCCTTAGTCGTTTAATCCTGCCGAACAATGATTCCTTAGCGCGGATTAAAATCATTTACTTTAGCCCCCTTTTGCCCGGATCTTAATCATTTGCCCGGACCTTAAGACACCTCTACTCCTTCCTTTAACTTCCTTAGCTTTCATCCACGGATTAAGACAACCGAACATCGGTTCCTTAGCGCTCCTTAAGCTCTTAATCCTTCACTCTTAATCCCTTGTTGCTGAACGGCCCCTAGAGGATTACGCATCCGGACCTCTGAAGTAACTCCAGTTTTGAGTTTAGATCCGGACCGTCTGATCAAAATCTGGACAACATGCACGGGCTAGAGGTGTTCAAATAGTCTGGTTTGTTTGGTTTTTAACCGAACTGAACAAATTTGGTTGAAATGGATCGGTTTTGTTGAATTTATAAATTATTTCTTTTTAAATGAGTTCGTTCAATTTAGATTTTTCATAGCTGACTAAACTAAACTAATCGAATTATAATGGTTTGAGTATAATTTATATTTTATTTGATTTAATCATCGCTTCGTTCTTTTCATTTTTGTTTGAATATTTTAGAAGATCTATATATTTTGTATGAAATTGCACAATGTGTGTAATGTTATCTTGATATTTTTTACTATGAAATTACTAATGTATTGGTGTATGTATTGAGTTTTTAAAATTTATTTTTTCTTATTCAGTTCAACTGAACAAATTAAAATTTAATTCAATTTAAATAATTCGGTTGAATTTTTAAAAACTGAAAATAAAATTGATTTACTTATTTAACAATCCGTTTTAATCAAACAGATCGTTTAAACACCTCTAGCACATGCCACTTCATTATTTGTGCCAAAACAGATCTGACAGTACGATCTAAACTCAAAATTCGAGTTTTTAGTTCAGGTGATGTGAATTGGAGGATAGCAGCATATATTGATGCAGATTGGACAACCAATCAGTGACGGTGCAGAGATGCTTTTTTTTTTTTTGAGTCGAATGCCCTTAGGCTTGGTGCAGAGATGCTTGCCAGTTGCCACCACAAATGAGAGGAGACAAGCGTCGAATGCTGCATGTGACTACATCTCCTTCAATAGGTACTTTTGGCACTGTGGGAATATGTCACTTTCTCCGCATTTTTTTCATTTCACAAGGACACTGTGTAATTAAGTATGTTTGGTTGCAATCTTAGAATAGCTAGAATAGTAAAATTAGCATTTGTCTTATTATAATAGTTTGTTTTAACTTTTTGTAAGAATAACTTGTTCTAATAAGACAAACAAGTTTAGTTCTCTATTCTAGCTATTCCAACCCAACCAAACACCGAATAACTTGTTCTCAATAATAATTTATTCTCAATCTAACCAAACATATCATAACTAAAGATGTTAGTGATTAGAACAAAAGCTGCTTTCATTATCATTGTTATTGATGTTCTCGTTGCTATTCTAATTATCCTCTTGCTTAGCTGTTTTCTCTTGGAATTTGGCAGGATTATTTTAGACCTTACATTTGAAAGAATTTTCTGATTGAAACAGGAAACAATTATAGAAACATGAAATAATTGGTGGGATGGCTTGGTACTCAATTCTGATTGCACGTCTTTTTAGTTGGGAAATTGACATATTTAGCATCACAGCTGGACTTGATTCGACTAACCCGTAACATTTACATCTGATAGCGACCTCTCTATGCTGTGCACTCTAAATACGCCATTTATTGAGGAGATGTGTTCAATACAAGTTGCAGGGTAAATGGGTCAATTCGGTCTGGTAAAGAAGATAAGATACCTGAGGTGATATCAAATTATCATGTCCCTGCATCGTGCTTCTGTCAATGCCTAATTTTTTGCCAACTAATGATACCAGGACAGTGGAGACAGGAGTTGATTTTACACATCTGGGAAAACAGGAATCTTTAATTATTCCTATTAGGCTAATATCTTGTGTCGATCCTTGCAATAATAATAGCCTGTTACTGTTACCGGAGCAAACAAGAAATGGCAAAATTGAATCATGAAATTCCCGGCAATCGAAGTATTTGCTCTAAACTCTTGAATGTACGCACGGAAGAAACAACAGAAGAACCAGCATCTGTAACAAGGAAGCAGACTGCGACCGATGCCCACTCGGAACCGTCCAATTACTTCATGATTCGTGCATGCTTGATCCGCACAATATATTAAAGCAATGTGCACGAATCATGAAGCAAATCGGACGGTTCCAAACAGACATCAGACCAATTTCCCTGTAACAAAGATATTTCTCTTATGCTGAATTTCTATCTTATCCCAACACAGTCAGCAAATACCAAAAACAAAAAAAAAATCTCTGCTCCGTAACTATTATTAACCCAATATCCTTTACAAAAGGTACATATATCTCTGATAAACTGCTATAAAATCTCTATCAGAACTAGAACCATTCCTATAATTCTACTTACAAATCGAATCATCACAAAGTATGCTTAACCGAGTTCACTGGACTCGTTCCATTGGTCTCACCCCAATGCCAAAGCATACTTTCCCAGAAGCAAAACTTCTCAAAGCAAATATTCAACCTCGGATCTTTTATCTCCCTCTTCCAGTGGCCATCTGTGTAGTTCCCTTTCTCAGCCTGACGCCGGTCAAACTCCAGCCCCGCCTTCTGCTTCGATCTCAACAAACAAAAACCTTTCAAATTATCTGACATGCCATCATGTACGCGCCACCACCTCTCATGCGCCTCATCACTCGCAAACTCTTGCATAAAATCCACATTCCAATTACAATCATAATCTCTAAAGCAAAGCCATGGCTTTAGCCCCAAATAGTGTAATACATACAACACTGGCGGGTCGGCCGCAAAAAGCCACTTCTTTTTGGCCTTTGTACTCTCCTCATCTCCTTCCCAAAAATGTTTCAAAAAATTCATGTGTCTCGGAATACGGTGCCACCATGTAAATATTTCATTCAAATAACCTTGGTCGCCACCGTTATATGATTGAATATCATTTATGTTCTCCATCAGTAATTCAAAGGTGCAGTTCGATGGCTCAATTACCATGACACCAGAATTAAAAAGGGTCGCATTATTTCCTGTGGCCGTTATCTCTGGCATGGCAAATAAAAAATCGATATTTCTCATAATAAGCATGTCGGCATCTATAAATATAATCTTGTCATAGTCAGTGAGTTGCCAAAGCCGGAATTTACTGTAGTTCCACTCATTGTATGCATTTTGCTCTGCCTTCGGGTTACGGATCCGTGTGATGGTGCGAACCTGCCACCCGGCAGACTCGAGCCCGGTCCGATGTTCACTCGAAATGGAGTCATCGACTAAGATGATGAGGTCCCGTGTGGAGCCCGCTCGTCGGATACTCTGGGCTGCTACAATGGCCCCACAAACATACGCCTGTGCAGAATGCAGTATTGTTGCATATGCTTCCCTTTTTTTGTCAACTGAATATAGCCGTGCTGCATAAGTAATATATATATATGTAAGTCTATTTTTGTTATTCATTAGTAAAGAGTTCTGAAATGCAGATGTGGGTTCAATTCTCACAAGAGATATCTAAAAGGTAATGGTCATAACCTTGATTCAAAAAATAAAAACAAATATAGGGAATAGAAAATGCATATAATCTTGCCAAAATCCAGATGACATTTAATAATTTTAAGGATATACAAGAAATTGTTAACATAAAAAATGATGAGTCAAAAACAAACCTTTCGTTTTGAGTGGTACAGCAAGCTCGCATGACCCAACTGGTATCCTTACTTTTTGTCTCAGCATTGTCAAATCAGGCTGGTACAGCCAAAGATTGCCTTCTCTTCTAACTCGATCCTTACAATTGAACAAATTCGGTATGGGAAAACAATCAGTGACAAATAGCACATGCACTCTTTTATGCTTCTTATCTGCATTTTTGCTTCTTGATCCAAAACGAACTGCCAGTTTAGCAGCTGACAATTGCAAATGTAGTCTCACCACATCTCTAGACCATGTACTTGACCTGTCACATGGCAGTTTAACTGCTATAAGGTCAAACCCTAACCCTTGTTTTCTGGGTGGAACTGGATCAGGGATGGTCGGGCAGGAGGGTATTTCGGTCAATTCTTCCTCATCAATCCATTCTGGGTATAGGGTTTTCCATGTAATGGAGTTAGGTAACGGGTCAAGATTTATGGCTGAGATTTGCGAGTTTGGAATGCTGTGGGACCAGTACCGGGTCTCGGTAAAGTTGAAATTCAAAAGGGCCACTTTTAGCGGATTGGTTTTTGAAGGAGACAAGATTGGATCAATGATAGTGAAAAGATCATGCCATTCGATTTTTTGGTCTGATATGTATCTCGGGTCAATAAGGGGCCGATCCCATATCCAGCCTACATCTACAAACCTGGCATTAAATTAGAAACTTAGTTAACACTCAGAGCACTAAAAAAAATGATATGCACAATTATGACTTGCATTTTGACATCTGAACTTTTAGACATTGCTTGCAACAATTAACCAGCTTTTGAACTTAATTACTTGGGCTTGATCTAAGGAGGCCTGCTAATTAAACCAATTTCATTGGGCCCATTATTTCTGGAGGGTAAGCAACCAGCCTAAATCTTACTGAACTTTATGAACATGCAATTTGTTAAACGTACGAATAACAATTCTTACAGCTGAAATATATAAAAAATAGCAGGCAAATATCATGCAGCTCCTATAGAAGATAAGAAAGATAATGCCCAAATAAAAGTAACAAATACCCTACACACTTTTTTCATACCTATTTCTCCAAAGATGTCGCTCTCCTCACTAATTGTCAGTATACTATTATTATATGAGGTGGAGATGTCATATTTTGTATGCTTTAGAGATATTTCTCATTTTGCAAGTATATAAAATCATTCCTAAATCAATTACCTAGAGCTAGAGGGAAGTTGGAGCTCTTGATGAACAGAAGGAGAGCATATGAAGGTCAATAAAGCAACGCATATGAGGGAGAAGAGAACTACTTTTAGGGGCTGAAATTTGCAATTTGAACGCTGTTCCAAAATTAGAAGATTCAATCTCTCTATTTCTTTCAATACCCCTCCTCTCTGACCCCTCTTCTTGCTTGTGTCATCGTCTTCCCTGAATAAAAAAAAAAACATGAATTAAAAAAATAACTACAGAGAATAAACAGGTAACAGATTCTATAATAGTAATTAATGCGTTTTAAATATGACAAGTATAAAATTACGACCAAATACTTCCTTTAATTTGTAACATGTGAGGTTAGCAGTATTTAATTGATGGGACCTTCAAAAAATAGAAAACCTTTCAATAAGATTTGCAAGCTGTTAGATAAAGATGGTGACTGTAGCAGCATCGTGTATCAATTTTGTGAAAATTGAACTAGACCACCATAGTCAGCAAGGTAGTTGATTGTTGAGTTATGCATTAATTATGTAATCTTGTGACAATTTCCCTTCCATCATTTCATCAAATTAATTTCTTTCTGTTCGGTTGTTAGAGAAAGAAAACGATATGAAGATCAAAACCTATATAGAGAATTGACATCCTCAAGTGCATGAAGGAGATTAAAAAAAACTGCATTTACTACTGCAATTCTACCATAAACAAAAGAAATAAAAAAGACATAATAAACGATGTTGTTCTTTTTCCTTGTTTTCTCCAAACTGTCATATCTATTGAAAGAAAACTTTGTATGGGTCTAAAGATTATATTGTTCCCTTACCTGCATGATAATTTACAAAATTACAATATTTCATCTGAATCGGTCACAAGTAGAAAAAACAATCCAAAGCACAATTCTAGCAAACGTTCAGGGCGTAGAGAAATGCAAACATACAGTAATTAAATTATACTTCAAAAAAATTATTTTAATTGTAAGATGTAAAACTGACTTCATTGAGAAGTAATTAGGTTAGAAAAGAATAATACAAATGAGCATTTACAAGCTTCTGAAGCTAAATTCAAAGAAAAGTTAGAAAAAAAAAGTAACATAAAAACCGGGAGATATATATCTTTACACAACATGAGAAAGCACATGCTACAGCAATAGAAGTACCTGTAATCGTCAAGACGGTGCCGATTCTCAAGAGAAGAAGGAAGCAAAGCTAATACCACTCCTTTCATGTCAACCTGTCTTGCCACCACATCTGAAACATTAAAAATCACTGTGTCAGAAATCAGAATCTTTACGAAACAATTGATGAATTTTTTATTTTTTTTAACTCTTTTCAATCAAATGAAAACAGAAAAATTGTTCAAGATTAACTGAAGATTTCCAGTTACCTCCAAAAGAAAAAAAAATGTTGGGTTGAAAGAGAGAAATTTTTTATGAGCACAGAAGGCCCTTTGTAAATAGCTTCTATTAGAACACAGTTATAGTGTAAACCAACAACGCCGCACAAATCCAGAATCCAATGCCAAATCTTTCGAAAAAAAACCATTTTTATCGATATATAGGGCATTAAAAAGACGACATTTAAACTAGAAACAAATGCCATCAAACAAAATAGAAATCTTTGAGAAGTTAAGACCTACTGAACTACTATTATAAGTGGTTCGCAAAGAAACGGCTGCCAGATTTAACGACAATAGATACGAGATAGTTGAAGCATTACCCAAAAACCCAAATCCAGTTCAATCTTTCAAAGCATCTAAAAAACAAAGAAAAATGAAGTACCAACAGGCGAAGAGAGCTGAGTAGAGGCGCTAGAAAGAAGAAGAAGAGAGAGAGCAAAGTATTAGTAGTAGTTGGCTCGCGGGTGGCGCTCTAAATTCTTCCTCGGGTTTAAAAGTTGGATTTCTTGCTTTCGAACGCAAAGTCGTAATCTTTTTGCAATGTTTAGGGACCACACTTGGCGTCAAATTTCGGAGAAAAAGAGTTGGGGGAAAAACACGAGTCGGTGCGGTAGTACGGTTACGGTACCACCGTTTTTATATTTTTTTCTTCAAGGCAGGCACCCCCTTTCACTGCATTTCATAGAGAGACGCGGCAGTAAACTAGCGTTTTCAGGCTAAATGTAATCATCACTGTGCAGTGGGGCCACCAAAAAGAGCAACTTACTTAATGAGATTCTATTGCTGTTTTATTGGGAATATGGAAACCTGTTGCGCGCGTATGAAGTTTACGATCTTCTACTTTATGGTGACGCGGCAATCTTCGATTCGCTGGTTAACTTGGAGCTAGGAAGACGAAAATGACACGCCTCTTTCAGTCTTTCTGATTAAAAGGAATTAAATAATTAATAAATAGTAGGAGATCTCTATGGATTTTACTTCTCTTTTTATTTTATTCTTTTATAAATACTGCAGATCTCTTTAATTATGTATAACTTTCTATCCGAAAGGGATGACTATTAGTTAATTATTTTAGATAGTGCTTTCTGATTAAGTTAAGCATTATGATCTTCTCACTTTTTAGAAAATGCAAATGATGTCTTGTTTGATTTTCTTCATTTCATTTTGTTGAAGTATTATTTAGAGTTCATGTAATGATAAGCTATACAAGTATAATGCATTAATGGTAGCTATGATGGGTAAAAACGCACTACAGAGCCCCAAAGGAGAAATTTAGTGGCAACAATGCAACATGGAAAACAAGGTGGTACATGTTAGTAGTTAGGTATTTAATGAGAGGATCAGCAGATAAGGTGGGCATAGGGCATTATTTTTCAGAGTTTTGATTCTTTATTGCAGAGTAATCGTTACGTTATGGTGTGACGAGTCAGGAGGCTTTGAGTCGGATCTAAACCGTTCAATTCATGTCAAATTTCGTGAATAATTTAGATTTACGGAACCATTTAAATTTATTAAGCTTTAATTTCGTTCGCATGAATCTGATACAAATTGACTAGTTTAAATTTCACTTTTTGTTATGGTGTCACGTCAGAATTCACGCGGGCGGTTTAGATTTATGGAGCTGATTAAATTATTAAGTTTAAATTATGTCTGTACAAATTTGACACAGATCGAACGGTTTAAAATCCAACTTTGAATAAAATTTGTTCAAAATGTTTTGAACAAA
Source organism: Carex kokanica (assembly GCA_025461125.1). Taxonomy (NCBI): domain Eukaryota; kingdom Viridiplantae; phylum Streptophyta; class Magnoliopsida; order Poales; family Cyperaceae; genus Carex; species Carex kokanica. Next base: position 268,652 of record JAJGRX010000170.1, read on the forward strand.
ATCTAATTCAATTTGAGAATACGAGCAAGGGGCACATGCAGATGTTTTTTTTTAATAAGAGTGAACTATTTACGAATAAGAAATTATATAAGAACTAATATAAAACTATTTATTATTTTATAAGTATGGGGTCAAAATGGAAGAATTTTAATACAAAATATGGAAGTTAAAGTAGATATAGATAGCAATATTTTCTCAAATTGCAAGAAAATGATATAATAAATCACTAAATTTGGAAAAGTACGAAGTACAAGACTGACATGCAATATTTATTGAAAGAGCACTATATTAATATTATTGTTCTAAGAAAAAACAAGAAAGTAAAAAAGAGTAGAGAACAGAAGAGAAATACACTATTTTTCTACTTATTTCATATTTGGCTACCAAAAGCGCAATAGCAATACTACTATGACTAGTATTTCCACCATTCTTTCAATTGTTATTTTTCAATATTATTTGGAGTTGATTCAATTTTACAGAGTCAAACTATGTACTGATTATTAAATTTAGGATGTACATTTAAAAAGTAATGGTTTTTTTTTTTTTCTTTCTGTTTTGACACGGCTAACTTGACTGGCTTTCTGTTGGAAATATTTTATTGAGGTGGATTGAGTAGGATATGATATCTGTTTTGGCATGGTCAATAATCGAAGTAATTAACTACTTTTTTTAGTTTAGCACGAATAAGGACCGATTCCTCCATTAGCAAGAGGTTATCAATTATCTTCTGTATATGATGCAAAATGATTTTTTTCCATTATGATTTTTCTTTAAAAAAAAGAAATCAATAGTGGAGCATGTAAGATCTACCAATATTTGATAGATATAAATAATATATTACTAATTTCATCAAAATATATACTTTAATTTCTCCGATCTGATTCACCTCTTATCAGAAAGAGGAAGGTCTATTCTATCTGCTTGGTAATGACGCTTGAGACGATTGCCTTGTCAATGGCGGCAAATACAAAACTTAATTGCTTGATGCAACTTTTTCGCATTTTGAGAATTCTTCAATTATGACCCTGACAAACGTAAAAAATGCACAATTATGAAGCACAGCGAGGCGACGAGATGAGATGAGATGAGATGAGATCATGACTCATGAGAGGTAGGTGTCAATTTCTGGATAAGGGCTTATAGCAGCAAACACAAGCCTCGTTGGATTCAAAGCAAAGAAAGGCCACCGTCAATTTGTTTGTTCTTTCCTTCTTTTCTTCTTTTTTTTCTTTTTCTTTTTCTTTTTTGTGGGGAAAAAAAGACCTCCGCCCCCACCCCAATGTCATTGTTATGTAGGCCTCTAATCTGGGAGAAGACTCAATTAATTACATGATAATAATTAGGATAATTATATGTTACCCCTTGATTCCTTCCTCCATTTTTCCCCCAACTAACTAACTTTCTTTTCTAACTATAATAATCAATTTTAACTAACTAGTGGTCCCTACAAATTAATTAGTAGATTTTCTCCTTCTATTTCTTTCCTCTCTCCCTCCCTCTCCCTCTTCCACCTTCGCCTCCCCCTTCCACCTCTGCCTCCGCCCGCCTCTCCCACCTTCGCCTCTCCCTCTCCGCCTCCGCCTCTCCTTCTCCGCCTCTGCCTCCGCCTCACATAACGAGGATGAATACTTGTTCAATGATAGATGAATACTTGCATGACGAGGGTGAATACTTGTGCAACGAATAACTCGAAAGTATGTCATCATGGATCTCATTTTAAAGAGAAAATTATGTAGAAAACGTTCGTGGTTTTAGATTTGCAAAATTCCTCACAGATCGTTAGAAATATTAGTTAGATTGAACGGAGAAAAAAAAAAAACCACCTCTAAAAACGTGTAAAAGATGGGTGTGATATGTCCAGTTTTTTTTTAAAATACTTGATATATCAGGGTGAATACTTGATGTATTACATGTGAATACTTGTTCAATGATAAATGAATACTTGATGTATTACATGTGAATACTTGTTCAATGATAGATGAATACTTGCATGACGAGGGTGAATACTTGTAAAAGATGGGTGTGATATGTCCAGTTTTTTTTAAAAATACTTAATATATCAGGGTGAATACTTGATGTATTATAAGTGAATACTTGATGTATTATAGATGAATACTTGATGTTGTTTCCACTTGCGGTGACGGTTATGCGGTCCCCACGGTAGTTAGTGATGGCGGTTGTGCGGTCTCCCACTTAATTACACATTTTCTTTTGTTTTTAGCGGACGGCAGTTGTGGTACCCTATTATCTCCGCGTAATTAATGCTCTTAATGTCGTAATATTTCCATATATAATTCTTTCTCAAAGATGAGTACTTTTATTTATATGGATGAATACAACTCGTGTTAAGTGTCAATACTTTTTCGCAAATCATCCCCTACTAATTCCACCACTTATCTCCGCATATTACTGTGGTCCCCTACTTATCTGAAGTCGCGGTTGTGCGGTCCCACCATACCTTCATGTACTCTTTACACTTACACGACGAGAATGAATACTTGTTCAATGAGAGATGAATACTTGCGTACGAGGTGTGAATACTTGCGTAACGGACAACTCGAAAGTATGTCATCATGGATCTTATTTGAAAGAGAAAATTGTGTAGAAGACTCTCGTGGTTTTAGATTTGAAAAATTCCTCACAGATCGTCGGGAAAATTAGTTAGAGTGAACGTACAAAAAAAAACTACCTCTAAAAACGTGTCAAAGATGGGTGGTAATGTTTCCTTATATAGTTATTTCTGAAGGATGAGTACGTTTCTTTACACGGATGAATACTTCAGTTTACAAGTGTCAATACTTCGGCGCAATCCTGCCGCCTGTAATGCTGTGGTACTTATTTTAACGGTTTACTGTGGTCCCCTACTTATTTCAACTGTTATTAACAGTTTACTGTGGTCCCCTACTTATTTTCAGTTGGGGGAAAAGTGGGGGATGGATGGTGGGGGAAGGTTAGGCCCTCCCTAATAATTAATGCTATTATTGGTGTTTATTGTCATGTGCCACCTAGCTTGCTCTGTCTGGTAAAAAATGAACAGAGCACCAAGTCACCATGCCAAGTATATTTTGACCTAATATCTCTTTTGTTTTTCATATATGAATGCTGTATTAAGTTTGAAATTAATGAAATTTTCCTGAATGTATTGCCTGGTAAGCTCTAGTTAGGTTTTGTAAGTTTTGCAAATTTTAAAATTTGAAATCAATTAAGTATAAAATCAAGTAGTCAAAGTGTATAAAGGTTTATAAGTTACTTTAATGCATTTATTTTCCATCATTTTTTGACCACTTTAATTTATACTAAATTAATTCAAAAATTTATAATTTGATATGTAAACGCATCACTTATGAAATAGATCGATTTCAACAGTTTGAATTCATGAATTGAAGTCAATCCGATAAGATTTGGAATTAGGGTCTCAAAGGGCTTGGGGAGCTTAAGAACACACTAGTTCTACTCACGCTGTGAGCTTAAAGCTCACCAAGCCCTTTGTAACTTAATTTCAAAACATATCATATTGGTTTCAAATGACGAATCCAAACCGTTAAAACGATCTAATTCACGAGTGATGCGTTTTACATGTCTAATTTATTTTTTCTAGCTAATTTAGTATAAATTTCTTTTGTAACATTCAATTATTCATCTTTTTTTTTTGTAACATTCAGTCTTTGTACAGGGCTATTCAGGATTTTCGTCAGGAGGGCAAAAAAAAATAGTGAATCGGATTAAGTAGCTAATCGGGTTCAAACTCATTAGGTAATCGGGTATTAAATAAAAAACCAATACTTTGACTTCTAATTTCTAATGCTTGGAATTCTAATTCTAATATTAATCTAAATTCAAGAAATTTATTATAATTTTAACTCTAAATTTAACTCAAGTTACATATTAGAATTCTAGAGAAGGGCAAAAAAAATTACATATTAGAATTTCAGGGAGGGAGAAAGTTAATCCGGATCTATAGATCTCCATAAAATTTCAAAATTGAGAGAAGACGGTGCTTGCCTGGCTCTACTTGGTCCGCTCCCGGAATGCCCCTGAAATGGTATTCTTTTAATAAAAAATAAAAGAATTGAAATTTTTCGAAGATCTGTTTTTTCTTTTTTATCTTAGAGTAAGAACAGAGTATTTTTATATATTTTTTCATCTTTCACATTATTATTATTATCTTTGCGGGATTGACACTTTATTTTTGTAAATATATTTTCTTGAATGCATTTACTGCGAAGGACAATAGCATACCAAAACCGCCCCCACAAATTTTATCATGGACATTAATTAATATTTAATAACATCAACCATCAAAGAAAATTGGCAACACATAACTAGTTTATTGAATGAAGAGGAATGTTAGGTCATAACTCATGACTTGACTTTGGTATATTATAATTTCATGTGTACTTTAGTGCGAAGTGGGCGCAGGTATGTGTGAACTACGAACCGCTTATCTCATCATAAGTTGGCAAAAACACACTTATCTCGTTAAAAGATTACGCCTTAAATTAATTTAAGAGGAGGAATCCGATTACACCACTTTTGAGTTACCACAAAGTTACCCTTCTCATTTTTCTACATTTTCAAAGTCCAAATCGTCGATCCAAACCGTTCAACATGATTATCTAAATAAAATGTGCTTGCGGATCAAATTTTACATTTTTTTTTTGAATTTTTTTACTGTTTATTAAGTATTTTACAAAAACTAGTCAAATTCAGACCATTTAAATTTTGTACCCCATCTTAGTATAATTTTCAAAATTAACCGCTCAACCTAATTAGTACTCCGTAACGCTAAAATTTCTTGTATATATTATAATTTTAAAAATAAATTTCTATAAACACTTATTAACTTGATCTGACATAAAGGGCATCTGATCGATAATCTTCTCTTCAATTATAAGAAATTTATTGGAGAGTTAGATAGAGTTAGAAATGTCCATCTCAATATTAATTATTTAATTGTATATTTGTCCCTTTCCTCGCTGTTTGTTTTGACTGATTTTGTCAATATAAATTTTACAATTTATTTAGAGTATCTAATATATTTAAGACTTATTTGACTGATTATTATTATCCTCTTTATTATAAAACTTTAATTGGAGAGTCTTAATTAGGTAGGTTTTGGAAAATGTCCATCTCAGATTAGTCGATTCATGGGAGACTCATAGATAGATTTGGAATATATGTCCATCTTAATTATATAGATTATTAGTTTAATTCAGATCAAGTTAATTGTATATTTGTCCTTTACTGTTTGTTTTGCCTGATTTTGTCAATATAAATTACAACTTATTAGACCATCTAATAAATTTACGACTTATTTTGACTGATATGTATGAATGGTCCAAATTGGAGAGGAGTTGATATGACTGATATAATTTTATCTGATTATATATGTCTGTAGATCCGGACCTGCTCAAACAAACATATATATATATATATATATATAGAGAGAGAGAGAGAGAGAGAGAGAGAGAGAGAGAGAGAGGAGGGATCCAATTACACCCTTTTTTTTGACACATCATGACACTGTTTTTTTTATAGATTAATTTTGTGATTTTAAAATCCAAACAGTCAATCCGAACCGTTCAACATGATCACCATATTAAAATGTGCCTGGAGATCAAATTTTACATTTTTTTGAATTTTTTTACTATTTATTAAGATGGTTACAAAATCAATGTTTTTCAATGGTCTGAAAACAACGATTTTGTAACTATCTTAATAAATAGTAAAAAAATTCAAAAAAATGTAAAATTTGATCTCCAAGCACATTTTAATATATCCATCATGTTGAATAGTTTGGATCGACTATTTGGACTTTGAAAATGGTATGTGTCAAAGTGTGTCACCAAAAAAGGTGTAATTTGATCCCTCCTCATATATATATAAATGAGCTAAAGCGAACGTTTTACTTCGGTCTCGTTTTCGAATTTTCGAAGTCTAAACCGTTAGATGTTCAATTTATATTAAAATCTGCTTGCAGACTAAATTTTACATTTTTTGAAATTTTTTTACTATTTATTAAGCCACTTTGAAAATTGCTGATCCAGGTGAACAGTAAAAACAGTGCAACAAAATTCTGGACCATGTAATTTGGCACTTTAAAATTAATTTTATAATATTAATTAATAATATATTGACCATTATGCCCCTTTGTTTCCTTTTTTTAATCCGTCTGAGTTATCTTCTCTCTAAGACGTCAAACCTCTCACCTCTCTCCAAAAGAAGATGGAAAAACTAAAGCAGCGAGGGGAGATAGAAATTTATGAGAGGGGAGATGACGAGGGAAGACGGGGAAAAGCCTGTGATTTGGCATGTTTGGAGAGAAAGGCGGGATGTTTGACGCCTTAAAGAGAATATAACTCAGGCAGACTAAAGAGACAGAAACGAAGGGCATAATAGTAAACATATTCTTAATTAATATTGTAAAATAAATTTTAAAGTTTAAAAAATATTATTTAATTATTTTTGGAGATATTTGATATGTTGTAGAGTTAGATTGGACAAATATGTGAGTTTGTACAATTTTCAAGGATAAATATGTAATTATTGATTTTAGAGGGATAAATACGTAATATTGAAACTTTTGAGGGATATACATGAAATTCCCCCTAAAATAAATTGTAAAATAGATGGATTTGCATGGATATTTTGATCCCCTAGAAGCAACCAAATTGTTAATTTGATTCTTTTAGACAATATTAAAGGAGCTAATTAATGATTTTGGTATTAATTAATTTGGTTCATTTAGTCGGTACACCACCTTGCATGACAACGCATAAGGCTACAGAATAAATTTGAGTCCTAAACTCTTTAATTTCATACAAACCTATAAACCATGACTATAGAAAATTCGAGTAACTAAAAGAACCAAATCAAATATTCCTTTAGAAATAACTAAAAAATAAAATTATTGATTTAGTTCCTTGTGATTCGGAATTGATCCACGGATGCAGTTATTAGCATCTTTTTCATATTTTATTTCAAACTCTGCCAAATGCCAATCTTGTCTTTTTATGCAATTAGGATTCGATCTTTGGTATGGTGGAGCTATTGGCCTCAATATTTAATTTGGATCATATGTACGGAATCTTATCCTGTGAGACGTTTATAATTAATTAATTAATTAATAATCCTGCGGTCTGTTTTGTTTTATGGATTGGGATTCTTCCAATTTTATATTACTTAACTAGAAGTTACCAAAAAGACAATGAAAAATGACAAGATTGCCACCTCATGCTGGTTCCAGTCCCAGATGTCTATCCGATGAAGCTTACAGCTTACTGGAGTCACTGAAATCTCCTTTCTCTCTCCTCTCATCAAGATTCGAGCATGTTCCTTTTAATCTTTGGACAGCATTTGGTCAAAATAGAATGTGTCACCTGGTTTGTAGAATCTGACACAACATGATCTTTGAAACAGAATATATACTGCAAAAGTTTTGCACTTTGCCTTCTATAGAGGTAAAAAAGTTAAAGCGAGTAGTTTTTACGTACTTTTTTTTGTAACAAAATTTAATTAGATAACTAAAGTTTTCCTGTAGAACCAGAAGAGACGGAGACCACATTATACCAGACAACAAAATATGGAGGGGCCATATATCATATATGGGTTGTTTGAGAAATTAATGTTGCCTCACCCGCTAACAGCTTAGCTGTAGTGTTTGCGACTCGTCATTGGATTTTTTGTGAAATAATATACACATATAAAAAACCATCAGAAGTTACTATTTTCTAAAGTTACTATGTTACTGTGTTTCTTTTGTATTATAGTAACTTTAATCCTCGGAGGGAGTAAAAAAAAGTTGGTATAGTACCTATTAAATAGTATTATTTATGATGCTATCTATAAAGCTGCTAAGAGTTTTAAACATTGTCTGCTTATCAGTTATCACTGCATCATAACATAATATGTCCAAGCCCAAGCTCAACAACCTTTGATTTGATTTTTAGCAGCATTAATTGGAAAATAAATTAAATATTTGGTAGATTGATCCTATCCTATATTCCTATACTCAGTTCAGTTCAGTTCAGGTAATACTGTTTCCTAGTTCCTAGACTAGGCAAGATTGCAAAAGTAATGTCTAACACTCTAGATTAGGTCAAACTTTTCACACAAGGAGGTGTTTCGCATTCAAAAAATGTTTTATTTGTTTCTGTACCTAAAACATAACAGAGGAGGGATCCAATTACACCTTTTTTTTTTACACATCATGATACCGTTTTTTTTATAGGTTAATTTTACGATTTTAAAATTCAAACAGTCGATCCGAACCATTCAACATGATCACCATATTAAAATGTGCTTGGAGATCAAATTTTACATTTTTTTGAATTTTTTTACTATTTATTAAGATAGTTACAAAATCGTTGTTTTTTAATGGTCTGAAAACAATAATTTTGTAACTATCTTAATAAATAGTAAAAAAATTAAAAAAAATGTAAAATTTGATCTTCAAGCACATTTTAATAAATTCATGATGTTGAACAGTTTGGATCGACTATTTGGACTTTAAAAATAGTAGATATCAAAGTGTATCACCAAAAAAGATGTAATTTGATCCCTCCTCAGCATAATAACCATATATGTATTTCATTTGCAACTTTCGCCGACTTCCTCTTCGATTTCTTTTTATGTTTCTCTCAATTGTCTTTTTGGATTTTTCTGTAACATTGATTATGCACACAACAGTGTAGCAGACCACAACATGGACTGGTAGATACTACGTTGCATGGATACGGGTACGGGTATCGTATCGGATACGATACGGATACGGCGATACGGCAATTTTCAAAAATCCCGGATACGATACGCCAATTATATATATATTATTTTTTATTATTGATATATTGTATTTAGATAATCATAAAAAATTTAATTAAAGGCTCAATTATAAAAATTAAAGGCTTAAATCTAAGCATATATTAAATACTATTGTTATTGTAATATAAACACAAGTGAACTTTGGTCGAGTGGATAAAGCTTTTGGTTGCTCTCCCAATGACCCAAGTTCGAATCCCGCTGCCACAAAAAAAAAAATCCCATTTGTGCGCCGGTCTACGCGCGGCTCACGGGTGCGGGCCCGGTCTACTCGCGGCTCACGGGTGCGGGCTCGGTTCATGGTCGCGGCTCACGGGTGCGGGAGCGGTTCAACTGTGCGGCTCACGGTGTCCCGCCGTATCCACACGTATCCCGCCGTATCCTGAAGTGTCAACGGAGTATCGGCGACTTTATCGGCCGAGTAAGGATACGCCACGTAGGCGGATACGCCAGCTGGCGTATCGGATACGTATCGGCTTCGTATCGGACGCGTATCGGTATCGGATACGTGTCCGACACGGGTACGGAGCCTATTTTCGCGTATCCGAGTAACATAGGGTAGATAAAAGGAAACAATTTATTTCGTATTCGTTAAGTTTCAAAATGAAAACCTAACGCGTGTTCCGTTGACTTTCAGTCAACGATAGTACATTGTAATTGAAAAAACAAAAATCACAGCGTGATCAGCTCCGTCAATGCCGACATTTTTAAAAATGCCCTAAGTTAAATAAAGATTAATAAGAAAAAGTTATTTGTCTCTTAAAAAAAATTTAACATAATTTAAGTTAATCTAGTGTCAACTCAAGTAATTTAGCTTATTTTAGTATAAATATGCTATAAAAAAATAATATAACATATATTTAAAAAATAATTCGATTTTTAGTGTTAGATTTCAACATCTTATTCGTTTTATCTCTAAAAAAAAAATTAAATGAGAGACCGGTCATTTAATGACCGGTTTCTCTTTTTAATAAAAATAAAAAAAGTTGCAGGACTATTCATTTAATGACCAATTTGAATATTTTTAATAAAAGTTGCGGAATGCAGATATTTTTATTAATCTTTATTTAACTTGCGGTATTTTTAAAAATGTCGGTCGTCATGTCACGACATCGTCGATATATGCAACTTAAAAAAATATTTAACAACGTGACGTGGACTTTCACATCATACATCACGACTCGAGAGTGAAGAGCCAAACTTTGTTTCGAACTGCTTTGACTCATAGGGATCCAATGTGGAGTTGTGGACATTGCCATTCAATTTTTTGTGTTAAATTTTTTTAGTAGCTACTTTTTTTATCCCACAATACAAAATGACGCATACCGTTTTTAATAACTCTGTCTGTTTGGAATATGGACATATATGTATTTGCATTTTTAAAATGTACATATTTTTCAATATGCACTTCAGTTTGGAAAGCATTGTGTTATAATTCTTGCCTTGTCAATTTGAATGTAATGAGTTCAATATTTGATATAATTTATGAGGAAGGGATCGGATTACATCTTTTTTTTTTGAAATATTTTGACACTTATCATTTTCAAAGTCTAAATAGTCGATCCAAACCGTTCAACATGATGGATATATTAAAATGTGCTTGGAGATCAAATTTTACATTTTTTATGAATTTTTTTTACTATTTATTAAGATGGTTACAAAATCGTTGTTTTCAGACCATTGAAAAACAGCGATTTTGTAACCATCTTAATAAATAGTAAAAAAATTCAAAAAAAATGTAAAATTTGATCTCCAAGCACATTTTAATATATCCATCATGTTGAACGGTTCGGATTGACTGTTTGAATTTTGAAATCGCAAAATTGACCTATAAAAAAACAGTGTCAAGATATGTCAAAAAAGAGAGGTGTAATTGGATCTCTCCTGATAATTCATAATTGTTATGTCCCTTGTATATATATTTTATTGTTCAAATTTGTCCAAATAACATACATAATTTATATCCATATAAAATAGGAAGGAAGATGTTTTTCTTATGCTATGATATAAATTTAGTAGGGTCAATTGCATTTTAGAGTCACATAACACTACAAAAATCCCTTGGGGCAGTTGGAGCGCAAGATAAATAGACTATGCAACGTGTGTGTGTGATTTAGATGTCTCTCCAGCCAAAAAGAGTAAAAAATGGAAGGAAATGAAAGGGACTTAGGTAGATAGATGCTCGTGAACTGCACGGTGAGTTGTGACTTGTGTGAGTCGCGTGCTTCTAACAAAGTTGCATTGCGTCACATGTTATTAATTGATGCCAACTCCTACCAACAATTGGGGTTTAATTCCATGACAAAGTCGTTGGGATCGATATTTGCGTTGATCAGGCCGCGACTTGCGTCGCAACGACATCAATGCAACTTCAAACATTGTTCACACTTGCTACTACTTGGTACTGTATGCTCCTTTTTAGTGGGAAATTTTTTATTGGTAGAAATTAATAGAAAAAAAGAGAGAGAAATAGAAAGAGTGCATCAGTTCTTATATTAGTAGAAAGATCGGTAAAATTCTTACTGATCTAAAAACTAGTTTGTTTTTTTCTTTTATTTTTTCTAGTTAAATATAATATTTTTTACAAAAATAGATAGAGTACCTTAAAATTTAGATATAATAGAACATGCTATCTATTTTTTGAAAAACTTTTAATATTTTACTAGAAATCTAATATAAGAATTACTCCATCTATACATCAGATTTTAAAAAAAAAACTAAGTTTGGGTCGGTATATTCGTACCGATCCAATTTTTTATTTATTTTAGGATCAGGAAAAATCTTACCGATCTTTCTACTAATATAAGAACTGATGTACTCTTTCTATTTCTCTCTCTTCTTTTCTATTAATTTCTACCAATAAAAATTTCCTTTTTAGTATGCTCTTTCTAAAGAAAAATACAGAGATTAATTCATGGTGGTTTTCTTACCGATTATAAGCCGTAAAAATGGTCGAGTCATTTGACTAATCGGCTGTTTAGTTGGTGGTGGTGATTAAACTGTCACAAACAGAGAATCCAGAAAGACTGTTTGTAGATGAGAAATCAAATCTACTGATTTGTTTGATTAATCGTCCATTTATTCTGTTCAATCGATTATTTATTGGACTGTTTAGTCCGTTTAGTCAGTCATTTATTAAGTCATGATCTGTTTAACTAGGCATTTCAAAAACTCCTTGAGGGAAAAAAAATGTTACCTCAAACATAAAATCCAATTTATACTGATTAATCACTTAACGATAACTCATCCGTTCAACCAACACATACAGTTATTTACAATATTAATCACAAGAAACATAAAAATCATGAAACTAGAAAACATTATTAAAGTAGGTGGAATGGAAGGAAATTAAAATATTATGTATTGAGTGCCTCAAGGGTTAGACGTTAGACCTATTGTTGTTGACTTGACGGTGTAATCCTGATCCAGGTAGGACCGAGCACAGTGCTGCCTTGTACTCATTTCCTATATATTTCTTAAATTCAAGATCGTATTTGATACTCTCAATTTAATTTATTCGGAAGTCGGAGCTCATATGCTGATATGCATATGCTTACCTAATTAAATCTTAATTATTAAATTCATACAAAATAAGCAATTAATCTTACTAGCAAGTCAAGCGTCTTAAGCAAGATTCAAATCCATGATTGGAGAAATGTGTCATGGATGCATGTGATTGTTATTACAGATGCACTGTTTAGATCTTCACGCTTGCTGCCACGTGTTAAAAACAATGGTTGGATTATGATAAACCAAGAGACCTCTAATTAATTAATTAATTAATATTACCGATGCAAACAGGAAATGTGATTATATTGTCTGAAGATATCAATTAGATAGTTTTTAAATTAAGTAGGAATAAAATTATTTAATGAGGATCGAGGAGACATGGTCCAAATTTGCCTCATGATTTTTTGCTGCCGTACACACGCAGGATTTACCTGTCATTCAATGCATCCAATCCAATCTACTACGTATTTCAATTCAATTCCAACCTAATTAATTGTTACTGCCACACATGGTCCCAGATTCCCAAGAAAAACACAAGTCTAGTCGGTTTGGTTTTTTCCTTTCATAAAAAATAATAATAATAATGTAAGCAGTAATTGCTACGTTTGCGACCTCTTAATTAATTTGTAATCATGGTTTATAACACTTTTTTTTACTGTGATTAACAAAATTAATTCTAAATTTTAAAAAATGGCTGAGTTGGGAAAGTAATTTGATATGCTAAATAATTGGTGGTAATAAAGACTTTTTAATAAATAATTTCGAGGAAAATGATTTTGAATTAGAATCTTATAAACTGATTGTAAATAAAAAGGTTAACAAATAATTTCCCATGAAAGTAACCCTCGATCTGAAAGATGATTGAAAACAAAGTGCCACGCGTCCCACATACAACCCAAATGAGTTTGTTTTTTTTTTTTTTTTTTCTTTTTTTTTTTGTGTTGATATTGTTTCTAATTGGTGTCACCGAAAGTATACCCAGGAGGTACACACGACATTTTATTGGGAAAAAAAAGTACATGAAAGGAGTTTTCTTACATGAATGGGGTTCAAGACATTACACCAAAAGTTACACCGTTTCTGCGCTGCGGAAAAACTGGAAAAATGGGGGAACCCGAATTGGCATTTCGAGTCCAGGGGAAAAAAAAGTGGAACCTGAATTGCCAATTCGATTCTTATGGTTTTTGTAAAAACCGGCTAATCACGTTAGTTTGCTAATTTTGTTTTTTCTAATTATGGTTTTAAAAAAAAATTCAAGTAGCAAGTGTACAACAAGGATCCCATTTTTTTTTTGTTACAAGGACAGAGAAAAAGAGAACAAAATCATGTATGAACTCGACTTGACACGTGCAAATAATTGCGTGTGAATAGAATAGCGTTTTGCTGAAGAAAACTGGTAATCATACATCAGAGCTTGCATCTCTTAAAAAAATGTAAAATGGTGTAATTGCAAGCTCATTAGTTGAATGATTTTAAGCTTTCAACAACCTTTTTAGTTACCTAACGAAGAAAGCAATAAAAAGGTGCACAGATTTATGATTGTAAATTTATACATGTTGCGGTGACCTTATAAATTATAATGCTTATGCTAGTGAGAGAAATGATTATATATATATATATAACATTTTTAAAAACTTTCAAATTAAATTATGACCATTTAATGAAATGAATATAAATCGTTCCAAAGACTTTTCAGTATACTATAACGTCATCCTAATTTTTATAAACAACAAGTTACATTAAATTATAGCCGTCCATTTTGACAGAACGATTGTGATGTTAATAATAATGAATCATTATGCTGTAATGCTGCCATAAATTTAATTCTATCTTTCTTTGGTCCAGAGCACAAAATTGTTGGCGTGTAGATAAATTTCATGATAACCCAACTGCCAAGTTCAGAATCAACATTATTTGCTCTTGTATTTTATTTTGTTGTTCATAGGAATTATTCACTCTTCAATTCTAATTCTGAAAAAGAAAAGCAAATTAAACACATATAGGAATTATGAATCAGACCTAATTACCAAAAGCCTACTTTAATTTGGTTTTGACATTCAATTTTTATAATACATCCAATTCTCAGGATGAATATATTATAAAATATCATTTAAATTTAAAAGTTAAAATTGTAGATGTGTTCTTAAGGAGCACGTAGTAGGTCTGATGGACACCATAGCCGTCCGATGCGTTTTAAATATTGTGTGAATGATTCTTAAGCGGAGCACATACAAATTTCAAAGCGCATCGGACGACTGTGGTGCATGCTCATCAGACCCAAAATTACGTTGAATGCCCATGGACCTACACTTTTCTCAAATCTTGATTATTTTGTAATCAATGGGGAGAGTAATAGTATGAAAATTCATACTCTCTTCTTATTCACCTGCTACTAAAGTAGCTGAGGTTATGACAGGCAATCATAAAATTGGAAATGCTAATAGCAACAATAAAAGAAAAATATAATAATTAATTTAGCCATGAAGAGGAAAAGGAAAAGAAATGGAAATTAAAGGAGTAAAATTGCAGCAATAGTACGTGTGTCTTAGATTAGCTAACCAACTCCAGCTCAAAAAAGTTAAGCAGGATTACTTTAACTGAACTAATTAATTAATTAATAAGGTTATCTATCCTAAAGTTTTGGCTCCTCCCACCTAATTCATGTTTCCTAGTAGGCGTGTTTGTTTGTTGAACTAAACCAAAATCGCTCATCAAACTCAAGTAAGATAAGTAATATTTAATTGCCGACTACCGCTAAAGCATGAGTTCGGTTTAAATTTGATCACAAAATTTTAGGTAAAAAGGTTTATTTATTTATTATATAACAAAGTAATATTGCTCTTCTCATTCAATTGTTATAAAATAGAGAGCTTATAGTTGTTGTTAGGCTGTCAGCCCAACCATGGCCCATGGAAAATGCTGACTTCGAAGGAAATAAAATCTTAGTCTGTGACTATTTGTCTAATTGTCATCTCTCTCCTCTCCTTATCACACCATGTTATATATGAATAAAACTTAATTTTATTTATATACAAGGCAATCAGCCAATCACAGGCAATACAAAATATTGTCATTTTTATTTTATTACTAAGTTTATATGATCAAATTTTATGGCCTACAAAAGAAATAAAATATACCACATTTGAGCAATCATGGATAAGAAAATAATTTATTTAGTTCAGTTTTAGCTCTAGTCTTAATGATTTCAAAAATAAATTCAACAATTATATTATTGTGGCATTACTTTTTACTATGTAGAGAAAATAAATATTTACTACTACATTCATAGCTTTAAAAAACATACATATTGCTTGAAAAATAAATACAGGTAAAAATACACCCATTTTAAGATGAGTCAAGATGTCAATTGCCGACCGTACACAAAATTCGGGTATAACAATTTCACCAAAAATATCACAAAATACAAGCTAAAACTAATAATAATTAAAATTAAACGAAAATTTAAAATGATTTTCAAGGTAAGATAGATTATAAACCCACAAGACTAGCACTTGATTTTGTTTGATTCAAGTGACCCTGAGTGTCATTTCCTAACTTTACGACGACATTATTATTTAAAATCGTTTACTATAAATTATGGTACAATTTTTCATTATAATCGATTTTTCCTAATGGAGTTGCTTAATTAACAGTCCATATATGGAATCCTCAAATTTATTTGGACCCAATGAAAATTCTCCAAATAAAAACTTCAGTTCTCTTTTCCTTCGGCCCAGCCCATATTCATTTCATTTCTCTTGAGCCTAAAGCCCTTTATTTTTCTCTGGCCCATACATTTCTTTTTAGCCCAAATCATATTTTGAGGCTTATTAGTTGCCTGTTTACATACTCTTTTGGTCAAATTTAATACAAGTACCACCATATGGCTCATATCAGTTAAATTATTCACGCTTCCCCAATGTTAAGCTATTGTTTAGTTCTAAACTTTCTTGCACTCTAAATGTTTTAAGTTTAAAATGTAGATTTAACTCAGCAAATTGGATCGAACGCGAGCCATACATTTTGGCACAAAATTACACCATTTAGGTTAATTACTGGCAGCCAAATTTAGTAACCTCTAGGGTCAGTCGAAGTTTAATTTGATTGGTTTCTTAATTTATTGTCCTCCTCTCATTTTTTTTTTTTTTTTTAACTATCATGTTGTTGTCATTATGTTACAAATCATGTGATGTTCATCTAAGAATGGGTACCAGCATTGGTACCAGTTCGATATCAGTGCATCCATCTCCATCTAAAGTAACTTTGTTGTTCATTCTATTAAGTGGATTCTTCTTCATTTCTCTTCTTTAGACCTGTACATGTCCTTTGGAACCGCTAACAAGAGAGATTTTCATTTCAGTAAACACTTAATCTGACTTCTATTATTATATTATTATTATTATTATTTT